>JAHWFO010002062.1:2469662-2519618 GCA_023313115.1 Rhysida immarginata
GGCATTAGAGGGCCTATTGCTAAAAGCTCCACTATCCCCATCTGGCGGTAAAAATTGTAACCCTGATCGTAATTAGGATTTTCCTGTGTGAAAACATGGACTTGTCGATACAACTTGATTCACCTTGAACGTGTGTAAAATGATCATGAATTGTAGTATGAACATGGTATTCGTAGATGTGCGAAAAGCTTCACCAATTAGCATAGAATCGAACAGGCAAAGAATGGTTGATTTATGCTCGATTGCTAAGCTGCCTGCTGGCTGTACTGCAACTGTGCACGCCGCCTGCCAATCGTGCTCTAAAACAACACGCATTCATTCAAACATTACCTCTAGCACGGGTCGTGCTTTAGCTCAACACGACACGCTTAACACGGCTAGCACGGAGTTTTTGAATGTGGCTACTTGGTGATGGAATCACGGCAGGAGAGAGAAAAAGTGGTTCGGCTAATTTTGTTGAAAGACATTTTTCAAACTATGGAAATTGTTTGTGCATGTCAATTCGTGAACAATAATTGTAGATTTAAACTCTTTTCTGGATAAAACGTTGCGCACGCTTTTAAAAAAGAAAGATTCCACTTTCTAAATTAGAATTTAAGTTAAAAATATGGTGAAGGAATTAAAAGTTAAACCTAAAATTTTCAAAGAATTTACTTCAGCGGGACATTTAGCATCGATGTTTTCCTTGCTAATCTAGCATAAGAGTCTGTCGAATGACAGAGCGAAGTCGACCATAAAGACTTGCGTCCTATCATTTCAATATTTTTCCATTCTTCTTTCGTGGTCTATTTTGGAACGTTGCTGATCATTGCTGATGGGATACCCCTCATTGAATCGATAGTTGCTTCCCCGTAACAATCCTGCGCCTTTTCTACGATCACCCAAGATCGTCGGCAATTTGCGAGTGCAGCGCAAAAACTATTTCTGAGGCATTTCTTATTTGCATTGATTTTCAAAGAATTCTTCTGTACAGCCAACCCAAATATCTTTAATCGCAAAACATTTAGCAATAGCAAATAAACACGCCTACAGATTATCTGTCTTTTCGGTGTTGTGGACGTAAAATAACCATTGGATCTACTTATAATTTAACCTAGCAGGAGGATGCCTTTAGCGGGATTCGAACCCGTGATTCGCTGGTCTCGAAAGCGACAATTTTTTGCGTCATTGTCGCACACAGCCTATCGAAATCATTTTCGGACTTTGCGTCCAAGTAACAATGTTGAAGTAATTTGATCATATTACTGATGAAAATAGGAAAAAGAAAATTTCACAGCCTGGATTCGAACAGGAAACCTTCAGTTAATCGCGCTGACTCCTATCTAATTGAGCCACTGTGGCCATGGAAGCATTAGGCGATTATTTGAAGGTTCCTGTTTCGAGTCACCCTGTGGAATTTTTCTTTCCTATTTTCATCAATAATTTAATAAAACTTGATGAATAGATATCTGAGGTAGGCATAGTTGAAAACCCTCTTAGACCATTCTTGAGTTATTCTTTAGCAATCATATTGTCTGCATCAAAAAAATTAATAATAATTTAAGATCTTCCAATTATTTCTGACGGAAAATTAGTGAAAATCCTGCAATTCTGTAAAAACACGAGTTTGTTATACTTTTTGGAATCGCCCAATCAGCCATTTAATCCTATGAGAGTGCAGCTTGGATGAACATTATTACCAAATTCATTCCGTAAGGCATATGATTAGTTCTCTTTCTTATTTTGTAATTTGATTCGCCTCACACTTTTGAATAAATTATTCTTCTATTTGCCGAGGAAGTCAACTTGGTTGACGACAAATCGCACACTGTCTATTAACTCCAACGTTTCTTTCCTTTTCTTTCAACATTTGTCTCAGCTGTTTATTTCCCAGGATGACTTACCCCTGGGGAATTAAAATTAGTCTAATGGGGTTTACTTCGGACCTCTTGGCACTGCAGTGTCTATCCTTCGTCCATTGGTTCCTTACTAGTTTTGCTTCTCATGTTCCTTTGCTTCTTTTAACGGCCTTTCTTGCAGTGCCCATGTTCATTGCGGTGAAGAGGCCTCGAAAAGAAGGCGGTGCTCTAAGACATGACATTTCAATCTGAGCCAACGACGAAGATTTAAGACAAACCCTGTCCTGCAACGGTCTGCTTCGCACGACACAGAGACTAGTAAGGTTTGCACGACCCATTTAGTCTTGGCCACGTTAAGAAATAGCTGTGAAGGAGCCTTTACTACTTGTGTGAGTACGGACGGCGCTGTCACAATCTCTCATCTACGAACGGCCATGCCATTTGAACCGATTCGCAAAGTCACTTGGCAACATTTCGTCCTCATTGTTCATTCATCTCTTGGTCACGGTCACCTAGGGTTTGTGTCCGAATTCATCTTTCGCGGTCAACCTTTTTGTGTCTAACTGGACGTCGCCGTCAAACCGTACAGTGTACTTTAGAGCGTGCCTGGTCTCGACGGGAACGGCTGTGTTTACCCATGTCACACGAGGGGATTCTGTTCTTTTAATTGGCGCCTTGCAAAGGAGAAAGAAAAAATGCGCGTTTTCTATCCAGAAAACCTGCCGAGTCGCTCGAGCAAATTAACTCGGGCCAGTTTCAGGAGGCTCTCTTCCGTTTCGTTGTGCCGTAATCTACTGGACTAGTGCAAGCGACCACGAAAGAAAAGTCGCCGAGTCCGGCTCTTCTTTGATGTCTTGATCCTCGAGAGCCACCTCATTCTCGATAAAAGGCGAAGATGAGCCCAGGTTCGTTAGAAAGAGAGACAAAAGTGTTTTGTGGTTTCTTCAATATTTCAGAGAGTTTTAGGTTAAAGGTGGGGAAAAAGAGGACAGAAGCCAGCCGTTGATGAATTATTTCCAAAGTGGTTTTCGAATGTTCTCCGTTGCAGCTCCACAAACACTGACGCACACGAATTGGGCTGTGAGAAAAGCGCCGAAGCACAGAGTCGAGCTGAGTGGGGCGGGCGGAGAGCAGAAAAGCGACACGGCAGTGGGGGAAGGGGGGTTGGTGGCGGTGGGGTGTCGAGTAAATGGTTCGGTTGTAGAAAGTCACGTGCTAACGCCACTTCCTGTTTAACGGCGCATTTCTTCCCGGAATTAATCCGAATGTCATCACGTGCAAGCCCGGCAGCTCGTGAATAAAACATGCGTCGTCTTCGTATGACGAAGCTCCCAGCCGTTTGTCGTCTCGGAATTAGGATGAGTGTAATCTCTCCCCTTGGCCCCCAGGTGTCACGGGGAACCTCTCTCCTAATGAAAGAACGTAATCAGGATTCACGGGTTTCATTTCAGCCTTAAACGCGCGCCCCCCTCTCCACTTCCGGCGAGGACAAGTATGTAGCGCGAGCGAGACTGACGTGAAACGTCAATTCGCACCTTTCGCCGAAATGTTAAGTCCAAGTTTGTTGTTGATGGCGGGAGCTCTTAAAAAATTGATTAGCCGCCGCTCCAAAATTATTTTGCTTTGGCGTTGGTGGCCGGCAAACTTTCTCTCTCTCTCTCTCTTGACGTATTAACGGCGTCGTCGATGGGAAAGCGTGCCGCCGCAAATGCCATCGCCGCCACGTCTACTCTCTAGGCCCGGATATTCACGTCGGAAACGGAGATTAAAAACGGAACCCTCTCTCTCCTCCTCCTCCTCCCTTCGCTAATCTTTGCACTATGTTTGACTTAATAATACGTTGGCTCTGTACACCTCCTCCTCCGCCTCCTCATCTTCCTTGTTTTATGATGGCTCAAAAAAAAGAGAAAAAATGATTAAAATATAGAAAAGAGCAAAGAAAAATCCACAGCCTGGACTTGAACCAGAGACCTTTGGATCACTGTGCCAATGATTTAACCACTAAGTTGCCATGGACGTGGAAGCATTTCGCTATCAAACAATGTTCTATGGGCGTAGTTAAAGCACGGCTCCTTGCTCGTAAGTCAGGACTAAAGGTACTACCCGGTTGAATATACAGGGTGAGTGAAAAGTCTGTTACCCCCTTTCCTATTTTGGATACCAATGTAGTTACGCAAATTCCAATACAGGGAATGAATAGGAAGTTGAGGGTGCTCTATCTGATGGAGCACCTTTCATCATCTCAAATATGCAAATTAGGACACATCCAAATTCTATCTAGAAAACTCTAAGAGTTACACAACAAAATTCCAATTGCACATTTGTTCAACAGCAAATTCCAAATAAAACAAAAAAAAATTTCACCAAAATCCGATGAGCGGATCACCACAATCCGCAAAACCCGTTGCAACCCGCAAAAATCCGTGGTAAAGCCTTTCCCGAGCTACGTTAAAGCATCAGTGCAAAGTTTGACGCCCGATGGTTTCGCGGTTGTAAGATTATCGCGAATATACACAGACTGGCAGACATGCACATAATATAAATGAGGGAATGCTATTATAATAATTACAAGTGATTCAAGCTTTATCTCCAGTTATTCATAATTAAAAAAATCGAAGCCGAAGGCCCCTGGTTAGAAACAAGGCCGTCGAATTTTCTTCACTACTTAAATTATTAATATTCGGACGTATGACGTGAAGAAAACTCCTCCTTGAACCATTTTCCAGTTTCTATTGAAACAAAGGAGAAATGGTGACCTTTGCCGGAGGATGAACGAACAAAATTTTAAATTAAAAAAAAAATCAAATGGAGCCGTTCTAATAAAGCTCTGCACGTTTGCTAATTGTCGCCCATGGTTTAGCCGTGGCGGTCTCGTTGATGTCTTGCTACGGACGTTACGAACTGAGAGACGACCATTTCCATCGTTTGAAGCACCCTCGTCAACTTTTGGAGTGGGACCAAGTGCTGCATAGAGCTTGGCTCGCGACCGTGCGAGTGTTGACCTTCGATTTTGGGGTTTGAGGGAGTGTTCTGAAGATTCCATCCTCCGGTCGCCTAACCTTGTTGTACACTTGTTGGGGAGCAGAGAGCGTTGTTGCAAAAGCCAGTCATTCATTGGCCGTCGTTGTTGTCTGATTAAACGGTTCCTCCGGTGACGGTGTCTCGTGTTTGTTGGTTCTAGGCCGCTCAATAAGAGAGATTCGGGGCGCAGCAGCAGCTGAGCAATTATTTGCTCGTGCCTGTTGTGTTTAGGCAGCGAAGAAGGAGATTACGTTTGCCTAAAAATATATATACAGAAAAAGAGAGGAAAAAAATGGGCGCTATGACTCGTTCCAATTTCATGTGCCGTCATTCCATAGGCGTTGGAGCAGTGGGATGAGATGAGCGCGCGCAGCAGAGTATAATTTCGAGCGAATAATTGAATCTTTTCCGTATGGCATCGGGTTCTTAATCGATTAGTCCTTCCACCCCGAGCTTTGAATGTAATCCTTCAAGTCTTCCACCCGCGCGCTTCAAAACTCTGAACAAAGAGATTGGTTCTGTTTGAAGACGATCGAACGTTTTTGCCCATCACTCACCGTCCCTCTGTTTGGCGTTAAATTTAGACTGGTTGTCCATCAAATGAATGAGAAAGGAGGACGACAGAAAGTGCCTCGACACTCGTGATCCCAAGAGAACCCCATCGTTCTTCCAGTTCTTTTTCTTGTCTACGGACTGATCCGCACGAACCGATTTGTAATATCAGAGACTTCTCCCCCCCCCCCCCCCTTGTCTATTATCTCAGAGCTCTGGGTTTCAAAAGGATTTGTCAAAATTCGCGGTCTTTATTAGGAAAATCCGCATTCCTAAATAAATCTTAAATTAATAACTAAATAAATGAGCTATCGAAAGAATTGAGAAATTTTTCATCCTTCTGCGCGATGTTTATCAGGAGCCCTCGTTTCCTTTTGCAGGCTTTGATCGTAGCCGACGAGAAAGACAGACCTCGGCGCTGATAAGCCACATGAACAAAATAGACTGATCAACTATATAGCCTTCATTGTTTCCTTATTGGATCAATGTTTTGTTTTTGTTGAAAACAATGGAAATTACACTGTTGATCGGCCTATGTTGGTCATGTGACTTTTCAGGCCTCTCTTCCATAGCATTGTTATTCGCATTTCTACCAATAATAAGCCCTAAATTTGTCCTATCTATGATGATGTTCGGTGGTTACGGTGGTTCTAAATTTTCATTGAGAAGGCCTTCTCTCTCGGTGGTTACGGTCTATCTTGTTGGCTTCGGCATTAATATGACTTTTCCGCGCAGTGGCCCGTTATTTCGTTGGCTCCGTTTTGATGTAATGACGTATTCAGAGTCGGATGAGGAGGGCTAGATCGTTCTTTATGCGTTTTTATAAAGAAACCGTATGATAATGCCATCTTAAAAAGTCTCTTGCGTTTATCCCCTGGAAAAATACGTTGCCAAGACCCTGCAAAGGCAACGAACAATTTCTTGGGCGTTTAAGCTGGGAATTTGTTAAGTAATAATACTTTGTCATTATTTCAAATCCAAGCCGTAATATGCTTCAACGTTTAGATAGTTTATGCTTCAATTTTAAAATATGTAAAATAATACTTTTACAGATAACACTAATTGCTCCAAAAAATGTTCGAAGGGTAAAGCATCTAACATACGTAATTTCTACGAGGGTTGCCCAGAAAGTAATGCATCACAATTTTTTTCTCCGTCCCCAACAATGGTACGAATGCGAAACTTGAGATATGCATTCTTTGAAGTTTTCGGAGTGCGCGCGCAACGTTTCCGTTTCTTCCGACAGATAACGTACGTGCAAAAATGGAACAACATGGTAGTGTGTCGTCATTGAATTTCTCACAGCGGAGCAAGAAACGGTTGGAAACATTCACAAACCGTTATGATGTGCAGTTTATGGAGCATCAGCAGTCGACAGAAGCACGGTTAGTCGCTGGGCCATCAGAAAGCGGTTCGGCGGAGCTCCAAGATTTGCCGTGGTCGGACGGCCATCCTCGGCTGTTACACCTGACAAGATGCAGCGTGCTGATGCGCTCATTCGTCAGGACCGACGCAGAACGACTCGGCATCTGGTGCTGGAGCTGTCAATCAGCAAAGGAAGTGTGGGTGAAATCATCCGTGCTCTTGATTACACAAAAACGTGTTCACGATGGGTTCCGCGCTGTCTTACGGAGAAACACAAAGCTTTGAGAAAAAAAAAGCTCTTCTGAGTTGCTGAAACGTTTTGAAGCTGAGGGGGAAGCCTTCTTGTCCCGGATTGTGACAGCTGATGAAACCTGGGTGCACTATTTTGAGCCTGAAACAAAACGACAATCGATGGAATGGCGTCATCCCACTCTCCACAGAAGAAAAAATTCAAAGCAACTGCTTTTGCTGGTAAGGTCATTGATCCCTGTGTTTTGGGACGGTGATGGTGTCATACCCATTGATGTGATGCCGAGAGGCAGCACCATTAATTCTGAGGCATATGTGAACACATTAACCAAACTCAAGAAGCGCTTCCAGCGACTTTGGACGCCATAACAACCCAGCTGATTGTTTGATTCAACACGATAACGCTCGCCCTACATCAGTTTCAGGACGTCGGAACACGTCACGAAACAGGGTTGGACAGTGTTACCCCTCCACCCTACAGCCCTGACCTAGGGCCCTCAGACTTTCACTTGTTTGGGCCATTGAAGAATGCCATTCGTGGAAGACATTTTGAGGATGACGAAGAGGTGAATCGCCTAGTGAAGACATGGCTGCGTGAACAGAACGAGGACTGGTACCGACAGGGAATACACGCCCTTGTGTCACGCTGGAGGAAGGCCATAGAACGGGACGCTGGAAAAACAGGGAGTGTAGAAGAAACATCATTCTTTCGTGTGTATAAGTTTCATTGTGTTCAATAAATAATTGTTGAAGAAAAAAATCGTGGTGCATTACTTTCTGGGCTACCCTCGTATTTAAAAAAGCAGAGCCGGCGTTGAAATGTAAGGCTCTGCATAAAAATATACTTTTCTTTCGAAACTACCTTATCATATTACATTTTGGCGGTTAGGTATCATCTTTGCTTAAACTCATGAGACTCGGCAATTCAGCAAATGTTTATTGGCAAAATTCAGCAAAACTCAGTAATTCGGCAAATGTTTATTGGCGGTCATTTCGAATACATTTGTTCGTATTAACTTGTTTTCGGTTTTCACAAGCCATTCGTCAATAGTATGTTCATTTTTGAGGAAACGAAATCTAAATTTGTTAAATGATCTTTGCTAATGCGAGTTTGATTTATCCAAAAAATGAATCGATCTGAATATTTAAAAAAAAAAAAAGCGCATCGTGTAAATTGCCATTTTTAATTCTGAATTATCAATGAGCATTGGTAAAACATAACCCAGGGGCGTGCGGTAGATTTTCTCCGTATGATGCAAGTCCATGCAAATCTTCGAAAATATCGCCCCTTATGCTTACGCCGACCCTTAACCTTGCCGCCTCTCTGCATCATAGCACGGCACGGCCCTGACACAGCCGACAAGGATTAGATAGTTGATGCGCTGCATCGCACAGGAAAATTTAAATTTTCTTTCTTCAATTAATGTACACTGAGGAATTAATTATAATTTTATTCTTTTTACCTCGGCCAAAAGATAAAAAGAAAAATCGAATTTTAATACTACGGTCGTTGTTAAGAGCTTCAATAAAAGCAAAATTTATCTTCCAATTATACAGACAAATTCCATTTTTATAACAATAAACTTTTAAATTGATTAATTCCAAATTTCTTTAGATATTTTTTTTTACTAAAAATTCTCTCAAAAGTGCTGGTCCTTTTATTTATTCGATGCAACTGTTCCTCCTTCCAATATTTCTTGATTGTGGATTTATTAAATTGTGGATGCCATCATTAAGTATTTTCGTCGGTAGATGAGGTTATTATGCCAAAATATCCGTGGTTCTGAACCGTGGAGATTGCAGAATGAACTTTCGAAATACGTATCAGGCGTTTCGTATCTCGGATGTTCTTTTGTGATCGCAGGTTTTTCCTTCACGTGTTGGAGATTGAAGTTGAAATTTAAATATTCCAATTTTTATTTAAATAATTTTAAATTACTTATTTATTTTGCTAATATTCATTTACTGCTTTCTTTTAGTTTCGACTTGTGAACTTGGCGAATATTTTTATAAGAAATTTATGTTGGATGAAAATTAACACCGTGGGATTACTTACTTTGTTTGATATAGGGAATGCATTAAAAAAAAAAGTTTGAACCTTTTATAAAAATATGTTTTTTAGGTGTCTCATTTCAAGTAGAATGACTCATTACTATGAAGTTTAGATTCAATTGTTGTGAAGGTAGCAGTCACGTGGTCCTTAGAACTATTAACGGCAAACTGGAAATAATGAGAAACATAAGAAGATAGAGAGCTCTTTTTCATTTTCTAAAGACTACGTTTAGAGAATCAATTTTTAAAAAAATGGGTGTTAAAAAGTGCGGATAAAAGGTGTACATTAAAGACGAAATCAGGGCTTCCGCTACTTTCCTATACCTTTCTTGGGGGGGGGGGGGGGGATTAATTTCTTGTTACATACTCAAATTTGAAGTAAAGCCCGATAAAAGGGAGCGCCATTCTGAGATGCCTAAATTCTCTGCCATGAACGGTAATATTTTATTGTTGTGTTTTGATGAATTTTTAGTTAATTCTAAACATAAAAGCTCAAAAAATGGAAGGAAAAATTTCGCGAACTGGAGCGGAAAAAAATGTCCAATAATATCATTATCTTACGCTTGGAGCATTAGCTCTGGTTTTCATTTATTAATTTCTTATAAGACCTTGAATAAGATACAGGTCTTAAATACAGTTGTAGTATTGAAATTTGATTTCGCTTTCTCATCTTTTGGCCGAGGAGAGCGCTAAGGCGCAGGTTTGGATGTTTGTGTTTGTCCTTTTACTACCAAACTTGGAAGACTAGCTTCAGTAGGCTCATCATCTGCTAAGCTAAATTTCCACTAGATTCAGTGGTTATTTAACATCTTCAAGACCGAAAAGGTAAAAGAGGATAGATAGATCTTTTGGCCGACATAAAAAAACTTATAGATTTAACTGGAAAATGGGTGTCGGAGAATTTTTTCACGCCATACCTTTGGATATTAATAATTAAGTAGAGAAAATTGTAGATATTTAAATTTTCTTTTTTTTTTTTTTTTAAGTTTTGGGCGCACTGATTTTCTCGCCAAAGACCACTCATTTGACAAATCTCTTTGTGATCTATTGTGTGTAACCGTATGTGTTTGTTGAGTAAACTGTTAAATAGTTCTGTCCATTAGACTGGACCTGAAAAGGAATGGGCGACGAGAGTGAGTGACGAGATGGCCGCGTTCATATCACGGGGAGAACCTCCCCAAAGGCGTCGCCACTTAATTGGAGCACGAAAGAGATGCTTGCCGGGAAGCAGGAGACGGCATCGTCGCCGGATAATTCCGAAGAGGAGGAGGAGGAGGAGGAGGAGGGATTGTGAAGAAGGGGCCCAGAAGATGGTGGAAGAGAAACTCGCCGACTGTAAGAAAATTTAGACCCAAAAACGGAAGAGGACTGGGAGGTGGGGTGGGTGGGGGGGGGGGGGAAGAAAAAAAAGAAAAAAAAAAGCGAAAGAGAGAGTGAGAGAGAAAGAAAAGGGAAAAGAGAAAGAGAAGCAGACAGCAGCGACCTTCTTCCGAGGTGGGCCTGAAATATTGCCAGCCATTGCATGAATGTTTAATTGGCTCCCTTCCCTCTTACCCTTTTGGAATTTTAGCTATGGTAAAAATGGCACGCGCGCCTCCTCGTGCGCAAACTTATTCTTTGGCAAAGAGAGAGGGAGCTCGTCGTGGAATTATACAAGAAGGGCTTTTTAGGTGCTTTGCTCTGATGCCTTTTTGCCATTTCTTCTCGAGAACTGTGCTCTCCTTTTCGCCTCTCCCTCTTTCATCATAAACTTTTCTTTTTACTGACTAGAGAAGCGTGCCTCTGTCTGAGTGTGCCTGTGTGCTTGTGTGTGGTGTAGAAATAATTGTTATGATATACCTCTTCTGTGCGTTGCTTAATTATCGGGCGACCTCCGTCCTCATCTTACTTCGTCGTTACTACTTTCGTTTGAACTCCAAATCCATAGGGCACCCTCCTTTCAGTCACTTCTGTTTATTTCTCTTTTTTTAGGGTTAAAGAGTGACGATACACCGGTCTTTGTTTTTTTAATTTTTGATCAATTCATGCTTTAGGAATATGTAGTTCACTCTTTAGCAAATTGCTACAGTCCACAATTGCTTTGCAGAATATGATTCTTGTGAAAGCTTCACGGTTAGGTTAGGTTAGCTAATCAAGCTCTTTCGGGTCGCACTGCATCCATGCGAAATGGCGGTTAGCGAAATTACGATCATTGCCGTGATCATGGAGCAGAAAGTACGATATGTGCTTGTATACTTAGTGGTTACATTTAGCTTTTCTCAAGTCTGAAAAATTTTCTCCCCAAACACATAAAAGAGCTTCGGTTTCCTCGTAAGACCACTCGCTGTCCCAAACAGATAGCTGGTGTAGCAAAGAAAATATCAACAGAATCACATTTTATTTTAATGAATGGTTTAACAATTTTAAAAGAAAACTAAAAACGGACTGTCCCAAAATGCTAGCTGGTTAAACAAAAAGTGCAAAAAAATAAATATTAATATTTAATCTTTGATAATTTCAATGCAGCGAATGTGCATTGATTCTAGCAATTTATGACTAACCTCAATTGGTATTTTTCCATTAATACATCAATTATTGCATTTTTGAGAGATGCTGTACAACTATACTGCCTGACATCTTTATAAACCTCTCTAATCATAATCCCCCAAACATTTTCGATTGGGTTGAGATCTGGAGATAAAGCAGGCAGATTTGTTTAACACAAACCATTTTCTATTAGAATTTGCAACATGTATAGGGGCGTTATCTTGCTGGAACACCGGTATTTCACCTGATATCTGCTTCAGTACAGGAAGAAGAGCATCTGCCAAACATCTTTCTATAACCCTCAGCATTCATTCGTCCACCTACAACTATGAGCTCTGTTTTGCCCAGTCCGCCAAATGCCATGTCATCACGAAACCACCACCTTGTTGGCTTTTTTTGAAGAAGTGTTGTTCATGGCGAATATCAGGCCAATAACTGTGAAACCCGTCAGGACCGTCTAAATCCCACTTCTTTTCATCAGAAAAGATAACCAACAGGTCTTTAGGTCGTTGTATTCTTGTTTCTAATTTTTATCTTGTTTTGTATAATTCCACCCAATCACAGAAATGTATAATAGCCTCAGATAATTTGTATAATCCTATCCAACCACAGCAATTGTTACGTTCACAATCCTGTATAAAAGCGTTATAATTTCCTCTTCTTATCACTTTGAAAAAGCCGGGAATAAATGGCGAAACTAGTCAGTTTCTTCAAACTAACTATAATGTATTGTAAGAAAAGATAACGTTGAACCATTCGTGCGTCCACGTTACGTGATCTACGGAAATTTTTCTCTTGCTTGCAACGTATATATAAACAACATTCACCCATTACATAAGTTAGACTGAAAGACCAATTTATTAGAGACATCTTTTACGGAAAATGGATCGGCCTCCCAGTATCACCCAAACAATGGAACAGGCCGAAGCGGTGTATAAAATGGATGCATTGGATCACAAGTTGCAGTCAGCAGCAGAAGTGGACTGAATATGGGTAAATGCAAGGATTTGCTCAACGGGCGCAGTTGAGCATTTCGCAAACCGCGTACCTCCTCGGGTTTTCCCGTGCAGTATTTTCAAGGGTATCCCGTGAATGGCAATTAAGCCAAAAAACAACCTCCAACAAACACAACTCCGGACGAAACAGGACCGTGGATGAACGAGGCCAACGGCGACTGGCACGAATCATCCACAGCAACAGGACGGGAACAGCCCATCAAATTGCAGCGCAGTTCAATGAGGGAGCATCCCAACCTATTTCGGAGCACACGGTGCGGCGCACCTTGCACCGAGCTGGATTTAACAACAGGCGGTCACTTCAGGTACCATCGCTGTCATCGCAAAATAGGAAAACGCGCCTGCTATGGGCATATAGGCATCGCTACTGGACACTGGATGAGTAGAAGAAGGTCGCCTGGTTCGACGAATCGCGGTTCCTACTTCATCCTGCGGACGGCAGACTGCGCATCTGGCGCAGACAGCACGAGGCCAAGGACCCATCCTGTCAGCAGACAACCGTACCGGCGGGTGGGGGAGGAGTGCTGGTCTGAGGTGTCTTCTCTTGGAACACACTGGGTCCTCTGATGTCCGTAGACACATCCCTGAATGCGACACACTATCTGAACATTGTTGCTGATCAGGTGCACCCGTTCATGATGACTGTGTTCCCTGTTGGTGACGGACAGTTTCAGCAGGACAATGCTCCCTGTCACCGTGCTCGAATGGTCTTGGACTGATTCGAGGAACATGACGCGGACTTCCACCTGCTTCAGAGGTCAGCTCGGTCGCCCGATCTGAACCCGATCGAGCATTTATGGGATGAAGTGGAGAGAACCATCCGACGCGTTCCCACACTACCGTCCAACTTGCACCAATTACGGGACGCTGTGATGCTGGAGATCCCCCGGTTCAAAAAACCCTGAAACTTAAGATTCAATAAATGAAATGGAAGAAATTGTGGGGTTGGCCCCTTGTCTACATAAATAAAAATTTTTAAGAATGTCTATTAATAGATTTCAATAGAGATGGTAAAATCTGTTTAACTAATTTCTTGAATCGATAAATCTAAACTGACTGGCCAGTTTCCAAAACGTTATGTTTGCCAGCAGTCGACCTCTCCAACCTTGCCATGTTTGCTTTGAGAGAAATGCTCTTTCCACCGTTTCATCATTTTACGAGAACTTCAGAAAATTTTTGTCACAAGAACCCCAGTGAAAATGGCACCCTGAGGAAGAAAAAAAAGAGCTCCCACTTACCAATAAGATACAAGAGCTGAAAAAAGTTTTACAAGTTCCTAGTAAGAACGACTCTTTTCTTGTTACTCCCTTTTTAGCGTTCTTTTCTCCATGTTTTTCGATTCAATTTCACCGTTAAAAATGAAGGCAGGCCTTTCGAAATGCGTACTTCATTTCTTTCTACTAATGTCACGAAACAACTGTATTGCTTTACGCACTTCATTTTGGCTTCACTAACACCATCTTCAGAAAAAAACACGCGAATCTTTAAACCGATAATCCAAGACCCATTTTTATGGTGTCTGTGTTCGGCACGTTAAAATCATCAGTTGTCTGTGGGGGGTGGGATTTAGAAGGGACCTTCTGGCTTAAATGAAATACACAGTAGGTATATAAAAGGAGTGAAACTAGGCTGCAGATTTCTCTAGGCAAGATTTACATTACTAGGAAGTTTGGGCCCATTATCCTAATAGGGTCAGAGTTGTGATTAAAGGCCACGTGGTCTTAAGAACTACAGTGCTGGCAAAAAAATGCAACACCTAGAAGGAATAGGTCGATTTATTTGCACACATATAGCATTGATGGCATACAAGAAATGGTTCAAATTGCAAGACAATACGTCCAGAAGAACGTTGTACAGGGCGGCTCCCATGTCCCTCCTGGAGAAGATTGGTTCCGACTAGTTCTGCATGACATCACCAGTTTGGCATCTGCATTATATCGGAACAGGTGACTGTAGGTGTGGTGACAACAACTGCAATGGCTCACACACGTCGCCGTGCTCCTGTGCAACTCACAGAAATCGGATTGTGGAACTTCGAGAGACTGGATGGTCTCATCGGCGTATCGCGGCGCTTTTTCGATCGTCATGTTTCTATGGTGGCTCGATATTGCTAGCAGTGGTTTACGGGAGGAACGCACTCACGTAAACCTGGTTCTGGACGCCCTCGTACTGACCCACACCAAGCCCATCGAATCGTATGAGAAGCTTTGAGCAACAGTACGGCATCCACAGCAGAGATAAAGGCGAGAGTGGCACCAGCTTTGTCAAGACGGACCATGGGTAATCGTTTGCTAGCTGCAGGACTGCGCGCATGGATCCCTCTAGCCAGACTCCTACTTCTGCAAGAACATCTGCGAAAGAGCCGACTGGAGAGGCGAAAGGAGGTTTGTGTTCTTGAGTGATGACAGCAGATTCTGCCTGTACACCAGTGAACCAACAGGTTCAACCTCTGGCGTAATGGTGTGGGCTGCGATCAGTTACATCTCGCAATCACCCTTAGTGTTTGTGGATGGACCATTGAACAGCATTCAGTACGTCCAGTAGATTGTGGAACCTGTTCTTTTGCCCTTCTTGCAACAGGAGGGTAACATGGTTTCCAGCAGAGTAACGCCCGTCCGCACACTGACCGTGTTAGCTTGCAGGCCTTACAGCATGTGGTACTACTTCCCTGGCAGCACGATCTCCAAACTTGTCGTTAATGTGAGCATGTGTGGGACATGATGGGACGTAACGTTCATCGTCGTTGCACACCGGCTGCGACCATTCCGCAATTGTGCCAGCATGTTCAGGAGGCTTGGAACAACCTACTCCAAAACGACATCTTTATGACCGTATGCACGCAAGAGTCGAGGTCTGCGTGTTATACGACCTACTCATGTGGTCTATTGGGGCATGGGAGCCACCCTGTACAAGGTTTTTCTGGACGTATTGTCTTGCAATTTGAATCATTTCTTGTACGCTACCAAAGGTACATGTGTGTAAAATTTCAAGTGAATCGATCCATTCCTTCTAGGTGATGCGTTTCTTTGCCAGCAGTGTATTAACGTTTTCAAATGGCAACATACTACGGCAGGTGAGTCATAGAAATGATGAGAAACATAAAAAAGATAGCAATATTTTATATTTTATAGATAGTGCGCTCGAGAAAACCAATTTTTTGATAAAAATAAAAATATGGGGGTTAAAAAGTGCGGATAAAAAGGATAAAAATGGATAACCCCGGGCTTCTGCTACTTTCCTATAATCTTCTGGGGAGGATTACTTTCTTATTATTTAAATTATGGTCAAAAATCGAGGTGTTTAGATTCTTTAGAAAAGTCCCACTCCAGAAAGAAAATACAAGAGATAATGAACCTAAGGCCCGATCACTATCCTCCATTGTGTACACTGTTCCTTTATTGAGTTTTTGTTTCTCGTTTGAAAACTGCTGCTGCCACCAGAGGATCCGCTTTACGCGTGCATGGGGGTGGTCGTCGAAGGAGCACAACCGCTCGGGAGGACCGTAGCATAGCCCTTTCAGCAAAAAGAGGAAGAAATCAGACACCCGCACAAATAGCCCAGATCTTGCCGCTGCTACAGGCACTCGTGTGATGTTGGGCTGTATGCACGGAAACTTGTTAAATGCATTCCACTATCTCCACTCCATCGACGGAAGAGATTAGAGTGCTGTAAAGAGCATCGTGCTTGGGGCGATCAGGAGTAGTCCATGGTGATGTTCTCCGACGAGTCTCGGTTCACTATACAGAGTGCTTCTGGGCATCAAAAGATTTGACGTGGAAAGGGAACTCGTTATCACCAACAACAGGTTCGGGAACTGCAACGTTTTGGTGTGGGGGAGCATCATGCACGATGCCAAAACACCCCTTCACATCTTTGCAGGAGGGTCTGTTACAGCAGCACGGTATTGCAGGGAGATTCTTCTGGATCATGTTCGTCTTTTCCGTGGTGGAGCAGTTGGTAAAACTTTGTATTCATGGTCGTCAGTGCTCGTACACACAGGGCTAACATGGTCTCAGATATTCTTGAGAGTGAGAATATAAAGCGTTTGCAGTGGCCCGCATACTCCCCGAACCTCAATCCCCATAGAACATGCCTGGGACGCTGTTGGTAGACGTGTGGCACAAAGGAACCCACCTCCCAGAACGCTGCAGGAACTGACAACTGCGTTACAGGAAGGATGGGATAAGATTCCGACTGTTCTTCTCAACAGTCAGGTGGGAGGGAAGCATGCCATACAGATGCAAAACATGCATTGCGGCTCGAGGAGGCGGTACTCACTACTAAGGGTTCCACATTTCAAACCGGTGACAAAGAACCAACATTTTTCTTTAGTCACTCATTGATGCTTCATGATACCTCTTCTGCTTTTGCCATCATGTTCGTTTCCTTAGTTCAAATTCTATAGCATTTTGTGTTCATAAAGTCACTGTAATACGTCTACTCAAGTTTCGGTAACGTTTATTTCTTGGGTAACGCTTATGTATTGATAAAAATGTTCCTTAGCAATTGTCAAGTAGCGTAGTTTAGTATTCCTAGTGTTTGTTCTTGCACCGTCGCTTGAAAATTTCGCAGGTGCCTCCGCCTTCTCTCGTTCTTTGTTTCTCTTTGTTTCCACATGCAACCCAAACTCTTGGGTGTTGATTGCCGTCATGGTTTTTTTTTCTTTCTTCTCCTTTTCTTTTTTAACCTTCGCCTGCTATTGCCGATCCCTTCCGAATGTCGTCTTTAATGTCGTTTCTCGTGGCAGGTTGCCTTAGCTAATAATTATCTAATTTCCCTGTAAAAGGATTTATTAAAAGCGCTCCCCAAGTCGGGCTTTGTTAATATTTAACATGAGAAAGAAGAAGAGAAAGCAAAAGAACAAGGGTGAGAAGATTTATGGAGGCGGGGTGCGGGCACACGAGTTCTATAGAAGGAACCACTCATTCTAGTATCGCGTACTCCTTCGTAAAAATTTGCTTTTGATTGTTTGTTTGTTTTTTTTCATAATTCTTTCGAAAGGGCAACCCAGTCTTCTCACCTGGGGTTTCCATCTTTCCATTATTAAACATGTCGTCTCGAAATTTAGAAAGATTATTACCGTTATTGTTTTGGGGGTCTGAAAAATGACGGAGGTCGGTTGGATTGGTTGCCTCCCTGCCTCTTCTTCCTCTTCCTCTTCTCCTTCTTTTTAATTTTTTTTTTTTTTTTTTTTACGTTTTGAAAAATTTCTCATGTATAATGTAAGCGTCTAATTAAATGCTACACGACGCAGTCTAAATAAATAAAGAGTCGGGAGAGAAGAGGTGGATGTATGTGTGTTTCGGGGTAGACGATGGAGGTGGGCGCTTTTTGGGAGTAAATTGAGGGCGCCACCGACGGCAAAACCGTTTCCTCTCAATTGAAGGCGAAAAGTTTATTTGACTCTTATAGGGATTAGGTCTTTAAAAAACATTAATAATTCTTAGGCAGACATATTTTAATAAGAACAACAAGTCAATTTAATTAAGGGATAAAAACGTAGCGTCACCTTTACCGTTGCCGCCGAAACGAAGATGCTACGTGCCACGGGGCAACTCAATTGGGTTGCGCGTTTAAAGTGTGGCTTCCTCAGCCGAACAGTCAACTTCACGTTGCTTTCAGGAGGCTTGTCTTCAAGAATTTCCTTAAGTTCGTCCTATGGTTCATATGAGTTGCCCTAGGTGCTAGAAAGAAAAGACACGACCCCGATTCGAATCAAACTTGAATTTATTTAGCAAACAAAAAGCAAAGACCTTACAATTCGGATGATACCAAAAATAAAACTCTGATCTGATTAATAGCTCTTCTTATATCGATTAAGAGAATTAACAAATTAAAGTCACCTCAATTATTAAGATGTGTCAATAAATTATAAGACCACACAGTTTTTTCACATAACTTCTTTCCTCCTAAATATAAGAATAAATCATGTTAAATCAAAAGCTACAAAACATTCTACTCGCAAAACGTTTGGGGAAAATAAATATTAAAGTAAATAACAAAAAAAAATTAAAACTTCACTGTCAAGATATTATAAGACCAGTTACGGATTATCATCCCTAAATGCTAGTGAGCTTGGCTCTTGCTATGTAAATGGTTTCAAACAGTAAAATTAACAGTTCGAAAGAACTCTATTGAAGTTCTAACAACAGAAATGTCAAAATGCCTAGAGGCACAGAATTAAGTGAAAAAGAGCTTCGACAAATCTTCTGTTTTCACGCAAAAGGAATGTCTGAAGGGAAGATTGCAGCATCCATTGCAAGGTCCATTCAAGGATTGAAGAATTTCAATTGTGACAAGAAGAAAAAACGAGCAGGACGGAAATCTATCCTGACTGGGAGAGAAAAGAGGAGAATTTGCAACCTTGCAATGAACAAGGACATGTCAATATAAGAGATCTGGAAGGCAGAATAAGTCATACTACCGTTTGGAATACGTTAAAAAACAATCCAAACATCAGATGTGAGAAGATAAAGCGGAAACCTCAATTAAAAAAAGAATATAAAGCTAAGCAATCATGTCAAGGAATGATCAATGAAAGTCTACTTTAAATGGCCCTGATGGAATCAACAGTTACTGGCATGATCTTAGAAAACAACCAAGGGAAATCTTCAGTCGTCAAATGGCAAGTGGCAGCATTATGATCTGGGGAGGATTTGCCTACAGTGGAAAAACGGATCTAGTTGTTGTTGCCTGTAAAATGGACTCTTAAGAAATGTTATTTCAGAAACTAACCCCATTTGGACCTCTCATTGTCGGCGACAACTGGACTTTTCAACAGGACAATGCTCCTTGTCATGCATCTATCCACAAGTCCACAAAAGAATAGCTTGCTGCAGAAACAAAGTAAACATAACAGAGTGGCCATCAAAAACTCCAGATATTAATCCTATGGAAAACATTTGGAGTTGTCTTGTTTATTCTCAGAATAGACAATTTCAAGAATAAATAAAGCTATCATGGATAAGTGGGATGAAATTATTATTTTGTTACTTGACAATTTTGTTCTTTCAGTGCCTGATATAGAATATTAAACAAGGGTGGCTTCACAGGCTATTAATGTGTTATGGAGTTATTACTTTAATATTTATTTCCTGCAAACATTTTTACGAATCTAATGATTTGTATCTTCTGATTTATTTAAAATATGTTTGGGTGGAAAAAACTTATGTGCTAAAAACGTGTGGTCTTATAATTTTTAGACACACTAAATGCATAGCTAAACAATACAAATTCTAAAATTTCCGAATCTATAGGACTGAATACATTGAGACTAGTCCAATCTCAGTAACATTAGAGGATTGCACAGTTCATTTCACGTACCGTATATAGCCCATTAACATTTAACGGAAAATCAAAGTCTACATACAGTCCATTAGACAATTATAGTCATACATTTAGTCACGGACAACAATTCAATTGGCGTTTGAATTCAATGACCCCAGCATTACAAAACAGTCCACTGAGCAGTTCGAGTCTTATGTCTAATTCAAGTAATCTGATTTCACAAAACAGTCAATTTTATAATAGTAGGGCACTATTAGATCATGCATATATAACCCATTCCCCCTTTTAAACCTTATCGGGATAAACTAAGTGACATACCCTTGGACCCTTTAACATGAAATTATTTCACCAATTAATGGCTTAAATAGGGCGCATCACATTGGCATGAACCCATTATATATTTAATGGCACACTAAGCTTAACTTCGTTAAAGAACAATTTAACACTTTCGGTTGATTAAAGGGCATTTGCGTAACAAGAACTCCCACTACACTAAAAGGGTTAGAGGACGCTTGACTTCTACTGCTAATTGCAGAGCTTCATGGCAAGGCACCTTGGATTGGGCACAACATGGTCACATGAACTCCTGTTCCAACATTCGAGGAGAATTTCTTCATACTTCGATCTGGATTTCTATTTAAATAATTCGTCATTTGAATAATTAATTAAGTAGACAATGCGCAATATGCTGAGGCTTGTCACTAAGCAATTGGCTTCTGATATTTTCACAGACGAGACTTCACTGTCGATATCATTTACAGAAGATGATCGACCGAGCTCCAATGTGCATGATTAACCTACAGAATAGGAATATCTGTCCCATCTCAACAAAGTTCCAGAGTGAGCCCACAAGCTCTATTCTCTCTTTTTCTTTCTTTTCCATCGCCTTCCCTTTCCAATCGACCTGCTGCATCATATTTCAAGATAATTGTTGTTACTTGACGCTCTTTTTGATCGAGTATGTTATTTGTTATTTGATAATTACCCCAGTTGCCTCAATGAATCAGTCAGCATGATTTTCTTAACGACGCTGAAATTAAACTCACACGTAGGTACACTCGTGTAATGAACAACGAACTACACAGGAAGTGAAGTAAGAGGCACTCTAAAGCTATCTCTAATACCTAATTAAATTGAAATATACATAAAACAATTAAATGAATACTTGTTTTTCAGATTAAATTATGATGAGTAACTAATAAATCACAGCTATAATTCTTAAATTCTTTGCTAAACAATGAGAAACATCCCAAACACAATCAAATGTAGATGAGTGTAATTTACATAGTTTGAAGAGGCTCGTCTACAAGGATTTCCTTAATGGTCCAAACAGCTTCAAAGTGAGGGGGGGGGGGAAACCTTTAAAAATTCCAGTTTGGAAAGAAGCCGTTCACCGCCGTGCTTAAAGATTGAGTCGAGCGTCCAAATTGACGCGATCGAATCGGATTAAGCAAATAAATCACGACCCCATAACGCGTCTAAATTGAACGCAAAAGCAAGTTAATGGCACGAAACGGCTTGAAATTGGCTTTTTGCGACAAAATAATACGAGTTCAATAAACCATTCGCGTACGTGTCGATCCCAATTTCGTTCGCTCCTCGTGAAAGACAGGCAAAGGGCGCTGGCCGCTGGGGGCAGCCGAGCTAAGATGATGCTGCGTTGCTCCCGTCGCAAATTGCCGCTCAGTGGACGACGCAATTGCCCCAGACAGCAGCAGCCAATGGAAATCATGGAGCGGAGAAGAAGAGAAAGCGTCAACGTCAACGAATCCATCCGGTTAACGACGTTTGTTGTACATTCGAACCAATCGACAGAAACACGGTGAGCGGTTAGTGACGGGCCGTTTATTCAAGGTAGAAGTGAAGATCAAAGGCTACTACAAGAAAAAGAAGAGCACAGAGATGTCAATCGTCACGGCCAATAATTCGATGGTGATGCGATAATAAAATCTGAGATTTTACAACGGATCTCATCAGCAACTTGAGAAACATGAAGGTATGCTAGACCAATAAAGTGATGCTGTCATGTGGTATTCATCAACGTGAGGCGATCTTGAAGGATGCAAGCGCTGGTGACGTGAGGGGAGAGCGTCACGTTGTCGTGGTCATCCCGAAGCGATCACGCGTGTGGAGGAGAAGAGAAAGAAAGAGAGAGACGAATAATAAATAAATTAATTTGTGTGGGCTATTAATTTTCATTTCATCACTGTGCTCCGCTGTCGAGTTAACATTTCTCTACGTGAGCTCTATTACGCCGTATCATCGTTTATTCTACTTGCGTCTTTAATCTGCAGTGCTGTTCTTCATAACATCACTCCCGAGTGTTTCATAATTTAGTTTACATCGGAAAGGTGCTTTTTCAATTAAAATTAAGAAGCCTCATATTTATTATTTGTAAGGCCGATTCAACGTTGGACACTTACGTCAATAATCTGAGATTAATCTCTTCTCAGAACGTAGTGTCAATTTCCTTCGCAGATTACTATTAGAAGGAAGTCTGTGTGTGTTTGTGCGATCAATTTGATCTTTGTGTATTTTAGTGCTTCGATTAAAACTGCTTCTAATAATTGCGTTAAATAAGAAGTGTATTTACCAAGCCATCAAAGTGTGATATGGTTTATGTTTCATTGAGATGTCACGTCTTAAGCTAATTTGGTGTCGTCTTTAGCTAAAATAGTGTCGGCCATGCTGTCAAGTGTCTGTGATAGCCCAATTGGTAGAGGCGTTGACCATGACAGTCGAGGTTCCTGTCACGGATTTTTTCCATCAATTTTTCTAATTGGTAAACTATTGCAATTCACACTCTGCTCTCGGAAACCCCGGGATGCGTATAAAGGGTATTGTGCAATTCATAGTGTTGTATAATAGTGCCGACGTTAAATTTCTCAAGTGTGTGTTCAGCTTATACACCAAGTTTTATTGTGCTTCATAATTATTTTTTGTGTTGGTGTTTGTGTATAGTGTACTCAACTATTGTGTGCTAGCAAGACCAGTGGCATCTTTATTTAAGTATTACTCCTTTTTGTGCGTCGGATACAATCTCAGCGGTACAAGTTTCTGACCGCTTGCTTCCCGGCTGTGTTGTGTTGTGCTTCGCAGAGCAGCCGTATTAGAACAAGCCGTAACTCTTGCGGGAATAGAGCTGATAAGTATGATGTCACTTCCTGGCCAGTTGCCTAGCGATTCCAAACATTAGGTTTAACAATGTGGTGTAAGGCCATAGAAAAGCATAGAAAAGTTAAACCTAAGTTTGGAATCGCTAGGCAACCGGCCAGGAAGTGACGCCACCACTTACCAGCTCTATTTCACCATTTTACGACGGGCAGCGCTTCGTCGAGACTCAAAGTTTATCCGAACCTTTGTTATCTTCTTTGGGTGTGTTTCATCCTACGAAAACATTATTTTTTTTGCTTCCACTGTATAGACTTAAGGCACAAATAAAATTATCTTTTGTTTCTAACTTTAAGTTCTGTCTCTTGTGTCTCTCTGCTTTACCACGTGACAGATGCTCTGAAATGAAGACAAAACTTGCATCCTCTGGTCTTGTTCGACTTGATCGCTTAAGGTAAAATTAAGAAACACATAGCACACAAGGAAAAATAATTCTCATCAAAATGAATTCCTTATCTCGTTATCGATTATGGCATTGCAATAGGCTCTCACTCTCCCCAGATTTACACTAGACCGTTTCAAAGTGGAATACGACAGTGGTCTTCGAGCAGCCTTCTCCCTTCCCGCACCGTCGTCATTTGTATTCGGCCAAGTTAAAAATGGACGGTGGTTCGAATGAAGTTCTTACAGAAAACTAACCTGCATCGATTGAAAACACTCATTCATTTATTTATCTTCAGAGACGACAATAAATTAATGAAAACTTTTCTTAAGAAAAAGGCCAAATCACTTTCGAGCTAATCTCCCAGCGATTATGAACTAAAGCGTTCCTAAGTTTTGCTGCGATTCCGAAGCTCAATTTCGCGCCTCCTTCACATCGCAGGCCGCCAAACTCATGGGCAGCAGTCACTGGCATATTAGTTTTTCGTTAGATTTTACGAAGTTAGAGTTTGACCTGGAAATTTCTCTACATGCTAGGGATTAATAAGACAATTTCTTCTCTATGCTCTTTCGGTTTAAACAAAGTCATAGTATATGATCATCGAGTTCAAAAATGAAGAAAAGAAGTCAAAGCAACAAAGCTGTAGCCCATTTTATTCGTCGCCTTTTAAAAGGAGCTTCAACCGATTTTATAAAGAGTAAAAATGTGGTTTTAACGTGGCTCGTGCCTCTTTTCTTTTTCCGGATTAAGTTCTCTCTTAAATGTGGCTGAGAGATGGACCACTCAGTGAAAAACCACAAAAACTGATGAGGACAGAAATAGTGGTTTCGTAGTCTATGTCCTCATTCTGATCGGTCGAGGTTTAGCCTTCCTGTTCCCGTGATTTCTTTTCTATGTGGATTAGAAGTTTTCATTCTTTTTATAGTTCGTTCAATTCCTTTGTTATTTTGTTAATCAGCGTGACTCCCATAGCGTTTATTTGAGGTATCAATAGAATACCTAGGAAGGATTTTAACAAAACCACGTATTACTGTTCGTTTGTTAGAGTTTTGGGTGCGTCAACATCTCTTGTCGTTTACGCCTTTTCACATTCCAGGAGAAAACATTGCATGTCCACTACGGGATTTGAACCTGCGACGCAACGGACTCGAGAACTATAAAAATACCTATAAAATGGTGCTTTTGGCTGCCGGGCCGGCGTTACAAGTTGCCCTACCAGGAACTGCATTACAGTGATGCTTTAATAATCGTAGGTAAACAGGATCATTAAAAGTCTAATGTCCAGCTCATTACAAGCGACATTTTCAAAAAAAAAAAAAGTGGATCTCATTTATAAGTTTTATTTTGATTTCTTGAAACCTGTGGGTTCTTACGGGGCCATATTGATCATTGATACCCTCCGACATCGACGGTATTCAAAACAGTGCGTCCTAACATCAAAAAGCGGAATCAAAGAAGTCGGGTCCGACTTAACACGTTATTTTGCTCCGTTGTAAACTAAAATAAATAAATAAATAAAATAAATAAAAGGGGAAAAAATCCCTTGAAGTGTGAGGACTCCTTGGAGTGAGTGAACTTTTGACCTTCCGTAGCTCACCTCAGTAAGCGGATTCAAAATGGACTCTCGTCTCATCCAGTAATTTAATTAAAATGGCCTATGAATTTTTGATGAAAACAGATACTTCATCAGTGGAAGCCAACACGCAGTTGAAAAACGAGTCGGTTGTAAATATGGAGTATGCAAAATGGATCGACACACGGACCGTGTAAGTTGCCTTCGATGGTGTCGGATGCTGTCAGTGGCGATGAGCATTTCAACGTCGATTCCCTCTCCCGATCATTATTTCGCGAGTCACGCTTCAATCGTACTGCTCGTTACCTTAGGACGCGTTCCATTTATTTTTTTTCCCCTTTGCTTTGTTTTCTTATAACATTCAGTTGCTGATGCGCTCTATTTTGACAGACTTTCCAAAATCCGAAAAATGCATCTTTGGAATTATGCCTGTGAAAACGCATCGATTTAGAAGGATGAAATTTGGTATCTGGTCCTTACACCAAGATTGCAGATCTGCATCAATTGTTGAACCAAGTGGGGTACCTAAATACATATTCAATTATCTTCATATCAGTAGGACTTTACATAAAAGGTAAACAAATACCTCTGTCATGATCAAAATAAGCAGAAGGGGTACCCTACATTTTAAGGTGACTTTTCAGTGCCACGACCTGTCTTTCTCGTTGGCCTCGGAAATGAAGCAACAAAAGTAAACAATTAAACTTCTCCTTTGCTTTTAATAATTAAGAGAGTTTTAATTTTAATTGTTGGTTAATTAAAATACCCAAAAAGAAGCAAACTTATCTCGGTAACCCGTGGCTCGATTTGAAGCAAACTTGATTCATTAAAGAATAACTCGTGAATGTTCGATGAGAACTTATTGCACGCCATGCTTCAAATGTTTATATTATTGCTGGAAATAGGAAAGGAATTAGGAATGATAGATGGATGCATGCAATTCAGTTTCGAATGTGGCCCATTGTGCATTAGGGAGAACGGACACAAGTGAAGGCTTTTGTTACCAGCACATCAACTGAAGATATGGATAGACCGAGTGTAAAAGAGTAGAATGTTTTTACGTAATTTCTCGCGGACTTTGTGAAAAACGAAGGCACTTATACTTCACTCGCGGTTTTCTCTCGTTAGAGAAAAGAGGATTTCAGTTGAGAGAAAGCGGCGGGGGTTAACGAGTCTCTTTCGCTTTCTTTGTGTGTGTGTGTGTGTGTGTGTATGTTTATTGCATTGTTTGTTTGTCCGTTTGTGTTTGCCGTGGACGTGTCGACTCGGTGGTTTGCGCGCCTGGGCAAAAGGGCTGCGCTGTTTGGATCGTGGATGACTTTGTCCCCGTGGGAGACGGGGACCTCTCTCTCTCTATTTCGTAGGGCCTGATTGGAAGAAGCACAAGTCGGCGTCAATTTGTCCCTGCGCATGCGCACTTGGCCCCCGGAACAATTCCCTTTCGCCTCGGCAGCTGGTTTCCCCACCCCCCACCCCCACCCGGTTTGTCTCGGCGCCGTCAACAAGCAAGCGCCAAGGCCCCGTGAAGAATGCGGCAAACCCTCTAATGAAGAGTGGCACATGCAGAGACCACTTCACTACTCATTTGCAACTGGTTTCCAATTAGTCCCGTCGACATGGTACAAATTAACGGCAGAAGCGCCGTTCCTTTCCTCCTCACTAACGTCTAATGAAATACCACGTCTCGTGATGATGACGACGGAAGGGAGGTGCGAGCCATTAATCAATTAACGCAAACCTGATCGCTCAACCGAAGGCTAGTTTAGTGTATCTCAAGTGCTTCGACAATGCTTCTACCCTTTCCTCGACACCCCCTCCCACGCACCCCCACTCACTCCGCCTCCCGCCTTTGTTTTAAAAGCCCCCTGTCGCTGCCGACGCTCTTCAAACTTGTTTTCTTCTTCTTCTCCTACTCCGCCTCCTCCTTCCTTTCTCGAACGAGAAACTTATTTACAAACAAGGACCTTCGGAAACAATTTGGAAACTTTCGCTTAACTCGAGCTAATTAAACTAACCATTAAGCCAAGGAAAAAGGGGAAAACAGTCGACGGAAGCCGTAAAAACTTCTAAACCTGAAAAGAATGGGAAACCGATTCTATAGTTCCAGCCAATAGGATGGATTATGGGTAGTGTTCCCGTTCTGTTTGAATATTGCAGTCTGGAATCGTTTGAGGGCCCACTCTTATATGCAGAATTCATTATAGATGACCGTCGGAGAACATGTCAAAATTTTCTTTTTGGCCTCTTCTATCCATCGACTGAAAAGAGAGGGTCAGAAATACACATCCCACAAAGAAACATCGTCATTAGGGACAGAGAAGATTATTTCAAAGGGTTATCGAAAAATTCCTAAATGATGGCCCATACAATACCTTTTCTATGTATGATCAGGATATCGACAGATTGTATCTCCAATTGTAAGCTACTTATTAAGGATAAAAAAAAAGCTTTGGTACCATTGTTCTAAACTTTACTGCTAAAATAAGTAACAAGTTCAATCCCATTATAAATAATAATAATTTCATCCGTGCATAATACTGTAGCCATGCAGCCATTAGACAGTTCCAAAAACTATCCCTTTCTGGAAAAACTTCTTAGTGAAAAAATGTGAAGATTAATAGAAACACGTTTAGACTGCGGAGCCTAGACAAGGAAAAACAATTGTTTCTATGCTTTGTTTAAGGAGACGTCTGTCCCGCATATTAGCTGCTTGCTTCTTTTTAAGAGTTCGGATTAAGGCATTGTTCGTGGTAGGCAATCCGTCCAAGGATAATCTGCGTGCTGTTATTCAAGTTTCGGCCGCTGAAGGGCGTCAGCCAATAGAAATGTTTACGAGAATGAAAGCTGTATACGGCGACCGTAATTATTCTCATACGGTAGTGGTCGAATGGTGCAAGAAATTTCGACAAGGAAAGGAATACACGAAAGATTTAGCCTTCCAAGACATGTTCGTGTTGTAGCATCAGATAAAAATGTGAGACATTGGTGGAGCATCCACCTTATAGTTTCGAATTGCCCCGTGCGTTTATCATGTGTTGGCTCCTCTAAAACAATCACTAAAAGGAGAGCGGTTCAATTTCGCCGCTTGCCTAGAGTTAGTTGTTACGCAATGGCTCCGTCAACAACCGCACGAACTTTATCAGATGGAAATCTATCAATAGGACAGTGCCCTTAATGTTCATGGAAATTTCTCTTAAATTCTTTGAATAAAAATTGCTTCCCAGCCTTAAACGTGTTTCTATTGAATTTATTGAAAAAGTGAGTAGTAAAATCATACCAGCTGGTCACAAACTTGTATCTTTTGACGTCACTTCCCCAATATCAGGATCTGTGAAACCTTAAACTACTAGAATATATTCTTCGCGTCAATGAAGTTCCAGTTGGGCATGTAAAAGAACTAATGCTTATCAACAAACTTTGCTGTCTTACTAATATTTTGAATTATCATCAATTCAATGAACACAATTACAATATGGGAGTCGTGCCAATGAGCTTCAACATCAGCCCTTTCTTAGCTGAACAATACTGATACTTATAGTCCACCTTATAGATACTTGGATGATGTGTACAATATTTCACTGTGCTGATTATAACATCGATGAACTCCTCACCAATATAAATGACTTTCATCCTCCCTTAAGTTTACTGCGAAATGGAGTCCAATACTTGTCTGCAATCCATTTATATTAGCATTTCCTTATTTCAAGTATTTATAGGTTGTACTTGAATGAACCTGCCACATAAACACATAACTAACTTTAATTTAATGTAAAAATTAATCAAATAGTTATTAAATAATAAATAATAATGATGATGAAAAGTCACTTTTCAGTGCACAATTTTGAGGTTTAGATGATGTCCAAATTTTAACATCAACTGGACATCATCCATACCTCAAACTTTGGACATCCTCTAAATACGAAAATTGTGGACTGAAAAGTGATTTTTCATCATTATTATTATTTTATTATTTAGTATTTAATACTAGCGAGATGCCCGTCTTCGCCGGGCTTTTCAAGGCAAAACGAAGGCGGGGAATCAGTATCTATCTATCTACTCTAAACTCTGTTTCTCGCCGACCGACCCCACAATTTACCTGAGGCAATAACCTACTTTGCTTTGTTAAAGCTCACAGATAAAGAGTGAAAGAACAGAGTGAGTTAACTTTATCTCTGAGCCTTAACAAAAGAAAGTAGGTATTGCCTGAGGTAAGTTGTGCGGTCGGTTGGCGAGAAACAGAGTTTAGGTATATGCCAATGTTGTTTGAGGTTTGACCCTGGGACTTGTTAATTGTCATTGCATAAGCTGGAAATTGTTGATGTTCGAAATACACAAAATGATCAGTCGCCTTAAACGGTGTTCTTGATATTGAATCGATTTGTCCTGCATTATCCCCATTGAGTACTGTAGCTTGTAATGATCCTGATTATTCGGAATTGGCTCTTGTATTGCATAATATCCCAAACGTTCAACCTAATGATCGTCATGCTACAATTTACCGGCAACTTCGGACGTGGTTTTACCTGGCAGTGGAGTCAGTACGCATCGTGATATTATTTTGAGCCAGCGCACAGATGGTAGGGTTCGTCAGATTTTAGAAAATCACCCATGGAAATATGTGCTTATGTTTCCGTATCGAACGGAAGGGTGGCCTATTTCTGTATAGACGAAGAACGATGCTCACACCAGACGTGTTACGATACGCTAGTTTTATGCTTACCGTCTTCAAATTCGTCACCTACATGTTTATGCTCGGCGAAGACGGGCATCTATATACAAGGTCTTTATAATTAAAGTTCCATTTTGACATGGCCATAAAAAAAAAACTACTGGACCAAAAGCTATAATACTTGGTAATATTATACAAGAGGGCAAGGTAAGTTCATACCCACCAAAAAAAAAAATTAATTCAAAAGGTCACCACCAGCATGGAATGGCGCTCTATGCAATATTCGTATACGAAATTAGACACGAAGACACAGGTTAACAAGTCTTTAATCGTTACTATAAATTAGTTACATTTTGAATGTGGCCTCCACCATTTACTGAAAGCAGGTTACACCGGATTACTGCGTTCTCAACTGTATACGAATATGCGTTATCAATAATAAATCGATATTCATGGTTATGGCAAGGCATATTAAAGAGAAATATCTCATGACCAAAATGCAAGGCAAAGTTTGTGCAACAATACTTATCAATAATGGTATCAATACGCAATTCACAAACACTCTGCACGGACCAACAATATATATCTCATGACCAACAATGCAAGGAAAAGTTTGTGCAATATAGACAAGGTTCAATTTGCAACAATGCATAGAATTCCTGTTATTCAGGTTTTTCTAGAATTGAGAGTTCTTGGTACTTAATTTCTTGAAATTCTTTAAAAATGATCAGTAACTGGAGATAATGGAGAGTTAATAGACTATTGAGAAAGAGTGGAAAGACGACAGAGGAAGCATTCCTTTAGCTCTGTGCTGTATTGAGCAAATGGTAAGCATGTAAATAGAAGAATCGGCAACCGCTAGACTACACAAAGTGATGAATGGCCAAGTTTTGCTTCAAGACATCGAGAGAAGAATTGCGACATCAAGTGTACATCTAAAGTAAGATTACATGGCTAAGAAATTAGGAGAGTAGCATATTTGGAGAGGTTGATCCATTGAGTCTTTAAAAAAATTTTTTTGGGAATTTTCATTAAGAATTTTTACTGTATTAATTCTAGGCGTCTTCATGTGTTTATTTTTAAGATTTTTCAAAATTTAATCAAAAAAATAGAGTCAGAGTCCCGCCGGGGTTATCACCTAGCTTATTTGTTAGCACAGCAGATCCAAACATTTCATAAAAATATATTTGGATTATATTCTGTGTGAATGTGAATATTTTGGAAACTGAGATGCTGATAATGCGATGTTTGAACGTTCGTTAACAAGAATTATTAATAATGAGCATAAAACGATGATGCAGTGACAGGACATAAATAGGCAGCGTCTATTGAGGAGGCAACGGAGTCACACCTGTCTCCCTTGAGATACCTATCAACCGTCCAGACGACTGGCAAAGGAAAGAGAAAGAACGAGTATTGGTAGAGAAACTCTGCAGCTAAAACAGACAATGCTATATAACGGGAGTTTCGAATAGAGCAAGAGGGTATACGAGCTTCTACGTCAAGAGCAAGTAAAACTTAGGTCTAAAGTATCCAGTGATGTTCCCTGGTGGTGAAAATGGACATTGATTTAATCGGAGGCAAGTCAACAAGATTTTAAATAAAGTCCCGTTATATCACCTAGAATTCCTGTTTTTCGGATTTGTCTTACAATAGATAATCCCTTCGCTCTGTACTGTATTGATTTAATTATTATTATTATTTAACCAATTTGGAGTTATAATTTAATTTCTAGAGTTGGTCTGTTTACCTACAAGTGTAATTATCCCGGGCAACGCCGGGTCCTCTGCTAGTACATAATAAAAATCGTACCTTCCCGTTTTCGCCGAGCTTGTGAAGGCAAAATGAGGACGGGAAACGAAGTTGTTTCTGTTTAAAAAGTGTATTCCGAAGGATTAGAACTCACAATCTCAATGTTGTCGAACACGCCAAGTAACCAACGCACCAAAGTAGCATTGTAAAAATGTAAGTAATTTTTTTTTGAATTACGAATTAACGCAAGAATGAATATCTAATGCCTATTATTGCACAATCGTTGCCTTGCATTGTTGGACATGAGATATACATTGTTGGTCCGATGAAAACTCTTCAAAAGCGTTACGGATTCTTTGCATAAGTTAGTAGAGTAGGATTTATTTAATTAATTTTTACATTAAATTAAACGAAGTTGTGTGTTTATATCGCATGTTCAGTCAAAAATCCATTTCTCGCTGAGATGTTGATGTCGGGCTCGCTCTTTTCACTTATTGTAAGCTTCCCATTAGGATCTCGTTCTGTTAAACCCGCGTTTGGGTGGTCCGAATTAGAAAAATTAACAAATAGTGCGATGAAAGGATACTTTACGTTCCTTTCCTTCAAATTAGCAGCAGGGTTGCCAACTTACCGGTTTTTAGATGGGAATATTTATTGGTGGATATTGTTATAATACAAGCTAAACAATGCACAAATGTTATAATTATTGCATAGTTGGCAACGCTGATTAGCAGTCCCTTTTATAAATTATAAGCAAAGAGCATAGCCAGTAATCGAGCCACAAATTTTGCCGATACTTGGACACGTTTCCAAACTATTCCAGGCCAAATCAGTCGATGAGCCAACGATATCACAAACGTGAATTAGAGGGAAAAAACGCTTCACAGCTTTCTATCTTAATACGAGCACTGGGAGAGGAGTTGCTTTCTTTAAAAGATGTGTTCTACAGGACGAATTCTTTGTGAAAAAATACATATATTCACAGAATTTGTTAACAGACGATAACAAGGATATTAAGAGTGAGTGAGTGAGTGAGTGAGTGAGTTCAGTGTTATTTCTTGTACATTTGATAACCTCCGTTTGACCTTTTCGGCCGTTGTTGGGTTGCAATTCTTCTCGTTGCGATGTCATTAAAACACATTCTAGTGTGGAAGCAATTTGAGGAGATGACACTTGTGAAAGCATTTTGATCTCCGAAACATTACGTGCACAACATTAAAATTCCTGTCGAGTTAATTAATAATTGAGGAACGGCAAAGAAACGCACGGGAAATGGCTGTTCCACGGTAATGGAGTAAGTCACCTTGCCAAATTGACCAAACCGATGGATCGATTTGAAACAAGGGCAAAGAAACGCACAATTGCTGCTGCTGCTGCTGCTATTGCATTTTACCTCTCTTTCTACTTCGCGTTTTGTTTTACTTCAAGATTACGAGGGGCGATTGATAAATAAGGTCTCCATGGCTGTAACTTTTTTATTTGTTAACCGATTTTCAAAATTCTTTTTGTATCGTATACTCACATTTGTCCTCTATGTAATACACTATTCACTTTTCGTCATAGTCCCCATCCCTTTCCACGCATTGCGCCGACGCGTGACTAGTTGGGTGAACCCGTCGGAGAGGAATTCCGGAGTTGTTGTCGACACCAGGATTGAATGGCAGCTTTGGACCCTCTTCTGGAGTACGATAACGTCCGCCCGCACACGAGTCACCACACACCAGAGGCGTTGCAGCGCCTACAGTTCAAAGATGAAAAATTGCAGTTCAAAAATGAAAGACTTTGCACATTGCGACTTTCACCACTTCCCAAAGAAGAAAGAGCCCCTTAAGGGACATGAGTTGGTTCTGACGGCGAGGTAAAACGCTGCCATTCAATCCTGGCGTCGACAACAACTCCGGAATTCCTCTCCGACAGGTTCACCCAACTAGTCACGCGTTGGCGCAATGCTTGGAAAGGAATGGGGACTATGTCGAAAAGTGAATAGTGCAGTACATAGAGGACAAATGTGAGTATAAGGTACAAAAAGAATTTTGAAAATCGGTTAACAAAAAAAAAGTTACAGCCATGGAGACCTTATTTATCAATCGCCCCTCGTAGGTCAAGAGCGCCTTCAATGCGACTGTACCCTTTTTATTTTCTATTGCGCAAGAGAAACGAACTAAATCAGCTAAATCATCGACTCTAGCACCGAACGCGTTTTTTGGCACTCAGAATAAAAATATACATAGTCGGGTTGTTTCATCAGCACATCGTTGGCAATTCCATGATACAACTACAGTACTTGTATGAGGGTTGCTTTTTAAGTAAAGGTCCATCTTTGGAAATCGCGCACGTCGTCTAAATTGGCATACAGATTCCCAGCATCCCTTGCGAACAGACAAACACCGATTATAGTCCTGGCTGATACAACTAGTATCTGAAACGTACAGTCCGCGTGTCATTAAAATGTTTAAGATTATTGAGAAACGGTTTTTCAAGAAACGTGACAGCGGCGGACATCCATCGCCATATCAGTAACGTGTCAGGGCCTAATCCAGTGGACCTCTAATTTTGCACAAGGCCACACACAATTGCTGACGCGCAAGCTCTAATCAGATGTTTTGGTTATGGGAATAACTTGACCATCCGCTTTACAATCCGGCCCGCGCATCCAGTGACTACCTAAAAGTGTTCCTCGGCAGCCTGCGTTTTAGCGACGCTGAAGAAGTGAAAACTGCGTGGCTTTCCTCACACTTATCGGAGGTTAATTGGAAGTTTAATGTCATCTACATGAGAAGTCGTCGTAAGAATAATATCTAGTGTTTTGAAAATAATTTTATTGAACTAAACGTACATTCAACGTGTACATGAAACCGACTATTCATTTTTGCCAAATCATCACTTTCGAATTTATTCTAGGTTCCCTTATCAACTTAAGTCTAGAGAATCTGTTAAATTTTGAATCTACTGTATATACAGGGTGTTTATGAATTCCATTGCCAGACTTGGAGAGGTGGTAGGAAAGGTCAAAACTAACAACTATTCCGAATACCAATTTCCCCACTAAAACGTTGTAAACGAGTTAAAAAGGTGTAAAGATACCGACCAACCCCTGTGAATGCTGCACTGCATGCAAAACAGGAAATTAGCAACGAAAGCACTCATTGGTGAATCATGACATGCAGCTCAAACAATTTATTTGCTCAATGCAGAAACGGTCATTGCAATGTTCCAAGTGGCGACCCTGGGATGTGATGCAGAACGTGCGTCTCCGTTGCATGTTCTGTCGCACTCTCTCAAACACTTCTGGTCTTTGCTGAATCTCTCTGCAGGCGTCAGAGATTCTTGCTCTTTAGCTCGTCAACATTGGCTAGTGGAGTAACATAAACCAGGCTTTTCAAATGATCCCATAAGAAAAAGTTCAGCGGCGTTAAATCCGGTGATCTCGGTGGTCAGTTAAGGGGGTCGCCTCTACCTATCCAATGCTGAGGGAAGGTTTGATCGAGAAACTCACGCACAGCCCTGGTAAAATGTGCTGGTGCTCCATCGTGGTGCAACCACATCTGCCGTCTAACTTCCAAAGACGCATCTTCAATTATCTTGAAGAAACGTGAGATAATGCTCTCCATTCAGGTTTGGAGGTGGTACATGCGGTCCGAGAATCTGGTCATGTAGAATTCCAGCTCAAATGTTGACATGAAAGCGTTCCTGAGTGTGTGGCGTCCCAACCGTGGCTGTTGTAGCAATCGAACATGCCCTCCTTGGTGAATCGTGCTTCATCCGAAAATAACACGTGTGCCGAATGCAGGATTGTTAGTAACACTCTGAAGATACCATTCAGAAAATGCCATGCATCATTCCCTCCTCTTGAACTCGGTAAAGTAATCCTCGGAGATTGTCCTCAATTTACAAACGAAATTCCAAGTTTAGATTTGTTTGTTGGATTGGAGGCCACCTCTAATATGCTCCGCGTTTTCATTCTCCAGGGTCGACTTTCCTTCCACATTCACTCAATCTTTATTTCAACTCCATATCTCCATTTCAATTTCCGTAAAATCGTTAACATTTACGGTAATTGGACCGAGTGTAAAACTTGGGGAGCTAGCCGTTTTGATCATCTTAATGGAACTTTCAGGCTTTCAGCTATAATTTCATGTTGGTGAGAAGATCTAATAGCCTACTATAATTCTCTTCGTCTGTTTGTCCGAGGCCAACAAAGAAAGGTAGAACAATCCGTCCAAAGCCAGGGATTATTGTGGTAAGACCATACTCAGTCTTTCTTGTGAATTAAATAAATAAACTGAAAAATGTTTATACTCTGTCCAACGAAAGAAAAACTAGGCGTGTCCATTTAAATTTCCAATTTCAATTTCAATTTACTTATCAACAATGTCTAACAATTGAAATCAGAAATTTAATTAGACACGCCCAGTTTTTCTTTCGTTGAATATAGTTTTGATTTTTTTATATGCAGATGAACAGTAAATTGTTGCTGAATATAAGTTTTGAAAGCCATTGCTGCTCCACTTTCATTTCTTTAGGCCCTCCGCACACTAAGCAACTAAAAAGAAACCAGTTACAAACTTAAATCGCCAATCAGTTGCTAAATAGTTGCCGCCCGTTCATTTCAATTAGCAGCCGCACACAGCGCTACTAGTTGGTAACCAGTTTGTAACGTGCCGGTGATCAGTCATCCGCAACTCGACATGCAGAGTTGCTCGGCGATTTATTTCTAGAGTTGCTTTATAAACGGCCACGTGAAACGGCGAAAATGGTAGAAAACAATCCTTGCCTCGTAGAATCCTTGAATTTAGACTAGACAATTCTTGCAGCAACAAATGCTGCATTTTATGTTTATTTCAATGTAGTGGTGAACCCGATACCTCCTCTATTTTGCCAGTTTTTCCTTTTTCTATTTTAATAATAAAGGATAATATCTTCATCACTTGAATCACTAGACATCTTTAACACGATAATAACAAAATAGCTTTAATCACAATAATGAAATTATAATTTAAACACCATGTTATAACAAAGCCGCGATAATCGAGAAGTCACTTTGCATGTGTTCCGAGGGAAAACTTGAACACGATAGTCACTGAATTTCATAAATTTTCAGTAGAGTCGTGTGCGATTCACAGTTGGTAACTGGTTGGCGATTTAAGTTACTAATTAGTTTGGTTTCTTTTTAGTCGCTTAGTGTGCGAAGGACCTTACCCTTCAACATGACCATTGGTTATTGTCATCATTTTTGCGAGGAACGGCACGGTTATATACAAGTACACTACTTTACAATGAAATTGCCCCACCCACAAGGAGTTATCCGAATAAGCCAAAAGTAGGTGTACAGCAAGAGATACATCTGAACACACCTTTAATTCGTTACGGAGCCAAGACGTGCACTCGTTTGTACAGGGTGTCCCAACGGAAAGCGGCATCAGTAGGTTGTGGCACCACCTCTAGCGGCGATGAATTATTCCAGCCGCAGGTGTAGGAGATCATACAGGTGGCGAATGCCATCTTGGGATACGTTTGCCCAGGCTTGGTGAACCTGCTGTGTCAGTTCATGGAGTTCGCGGGATGACCGTAAATGACGTGTTCAATTGGCGATATGTCTGGATACCTCGCGGGCCATGGCAGGCAGTTGACATCATGCAGACATGCCATGCTCATGTTTGCCGTATGCGGTCAGGCGTTTTCCTGCTGAAAGACTGCGCCGGGTATGGTGTGCAGAAAGGGCAGTAATACGGGCTGCAGAATATCTGTGACGTACCGTGGTTTTAGGGTGCCCTGGATGGTGACTAAAGACGTTCTGGTATCGTAGCCGATGGCACCCCAGACCATGATCCCGGGTGTTGTTCCACGATGTCGATACCGGATGCATTGTTCATTGGAACGTTCCAATGGTCTGCGCCACATCCGTCCGCGTCTGTCGTCACTGCCTAAACAAAAGCGGGATTCGTCGCTGAAGACCACCGGGTGCCGTTCCATTCGCCAGCCCACTCGTTCACGACACCATTGCAGTCGTATCGCGCGGTGCTCAGGTGTCAAAGAAAGACACAACAATGGACGCCTGGCAGACATTGTCGCGGCGTGTAACCGGCGTGCTATTGTCGCTATTGACACTGGAGCAGTACCGGGAATAGTGATGTTGTCGCGCAGTTGCCTCAGGGTGATGGTTCTGTCCGCTAGCACTGTTCGAAGTATCCGCTTATCGGTACGAGCTGACGTGCTTCTCCGGACCCCAGAGCCTGGTCTTCTGGCACGTGTGCCTTCCTCTCGCCATTGCCTCCAACATCTCGCGACATATGGACAGCAATCCGTCTGGTTGACCATCCGGCCTCGGAGAGGCCAATCATCCGACCTCGTTAATTGCGTGAACGGTTGTCGTTGTCGTCGTCGCGGCATTGAGACCGTTGTGCGGATTACAGTACTGTACGTTCACGAGGAACGTCTACTGCATAGAACGTCTCGCACAGGTGTCAACTGATGAGCCTATACAGGCACCCGGACACCCTATATTAACCCAAATGGCCAAGTCCCGTGAGCATGCATCTAATCGTTTACTAGAATCAGCCTTGTTGTAATCAAAACTTCAGTTAATGTCATCAATTTTTTCGCAAAGTGAAGCTTCTGGCCAATACTATAATTCTCTTCTGGTTAGGTTAAGTAAATTCCGTAGAAATACCGCGAGTTGTTAAATTCAACATTTCTTCAGCTCTGCAGCATCAAAAATGACGTCATATTGCAGTTCGTTACACTAGCAGTGCGGTTCGTTAAAACCCACATTGTTGTTAGCTCTGCTGCAAACAAGTCGTCTGTGCAAGCAGACGCCTTAATCAACGCGTTTTCCCATTATTAAACGTCTCAATAAGAAATCTTTTCAAAATCATTACTACACCTTTTACAACCTTCTTAGCCGTGTCAGTATCTAATTGTAACGAAAATTGTATATTTGCTTACACAAAATCGTCTTTACTCATGAAGCCGCCATTTTTATGAAAGCTCATGGAACAGAAGAAGCAACGAAACGAATAAACGTCGCTTCTAGGTTGACTGAGGATCAGGTCTGTGAATTTGTCACATCAAGAGAGTCTGAAATCGCTGAGCCGGACGAACTGGAAGAGAATCAGGAACTGGGTTTTTTTTTAATACATGGTGTATCTAAACCCCCGTCACAAACTTCTGGTGACGATTCCCAAAAGCGAGATGAAAACAAAAGTTCATATAAACATGGTTCGGATAACGAATCGTTTAGCAGTTAAAATTGAAGTTTCCACAGCTGGTTTTTCTACTCTGTGGATGGCAGGTGGCATGCGGAGAGGCTGGTTCCTTAACTCTCTCAATCCATCTATGAAGTATTTATCCATACAGACAGAAATAATACCATATTCTAAAATATTAAGGGTGCAGTGTCGAATTTTCTTTGGGCAAACCCAATTGGACACGAACTTCAATGAATTGGGCATTTTAAAAAATTCTTTTCGTTTTGCCAAAGTGAATTTTTACTGTATTAATTCTAAATGATTTTTTATGAGTTCATATTTATTTTCAAATTCAGATATTGCAAAATTTCATCAAACAAACAGCCCGAGCAGCTAGTAATTATATAAACATTGAAACGTACAATTCTTTAACCAGAACAAATTGTTTCAGTCTTTGTTTAATAATTTAAAATTGACCGGCTTTCCCCGTCGTAGTCTACTGTTCACGAGAAAAATGCGGCTTCTCGTGAAAGGCCAAGGAGCGTTTTGACTCTCAGCTCTCGACTTTGGCCGGTGGGCTGGCTCCCACCCCCGCCCCTTTTTTCCCCCTTGCAAACGGTGCAATACACTCGTCCTTGTTTTGGAATTAATATTGAAAATACAATCTACGTGCTTCTTGTCTGTGACATAATTTTCGAGGAGGATTGGATGTCGTACGGTTGTGTCGCTTGAGGCTCCGCACTCGCTCTCGTGGGGGATCGCCAGCCAACTGCTGCAGCCCGCTCCACTCTGCTGCTGCCCCTCTTCTCCTCCCTTAAAATCGCTGTGAGTGACGGTCATTCACAATTCATGAGCTCCTGATTGGATAGTGACACTGCGTCCGCCGTCGACTCCATGCCACCCATTCTCACTAACCCTCATATCATATTATTATTATTATTATTATTATTATTATTATTATTATTATTATTAGTGAAATGTTAATGCATGCATCTGTAAAGAAGGGTAGAGGTGTGAATTGTTTAGTGGACACGTCTGCTGGTGTAGAGAAGACTCTCTTCCGTGTCAGACTCTTTTATTTTGATCATATTAGAGTTCCAAAGGATTCACATAAAATATAAAAGAACTTTTAATGTTTAATGGCATAGCCGACAAGAAAATTGCACGGTAGCCCAATCAATTGCCGCTTGTGTATAGACATGAAGCTTAATGATCTGTCTTTAAGTGGATCATAAGGAAGGAAAAAAAAAACAATAACGATAGCAAAATAGCCGAAGTACATCGAAATATTGAAATGCATTTTATTCTTGCCATGCAAAATCGGAGAAAGCTGAATCTCCCGTGATTTGCCCACAGTCAACCTTTACCCGTAGACATTTTTCACAATGCTGACGCCATGGTTGGTAGGCCGCCGCAAATGCTTCTTTAGGAACCAGTTTTGTCTACTGGAAAATCGCTTATGCGAGAACGGGATAAAGCTTCTGCTCATCGAGCGGCTTTTCAGTAGGCAAAACAGACCACTATAGAATAGGGTGCCTGTAAGGAAAGTGGCGACAACTCGGGCCGTCGGCCATTTTTTCCCCAACGATTGAATTAGCAGAGGTACAATTTACGATACTTTTCAGCTTATTAAGAAGAAATGTAAAGATGGCTAATTCTGGTTAGCCTACCAAGCTTTTGTTTGTATATTAGATAAAGGAGGTTAAAAAAGAAGCACATTAACGTTTTAATTTTCATAAGAAATCTAATTATTTGATCAGCTGATGGCAAGTTCGAGAATTGATTTTTTTCACCTTTTTAGCAAAAAGGGAAACTAAAAGCCAATAACCAAAGAAATTATATTTAGCAGTCTACACACTTTTTATATTTATAGAAAAATAATAGTTTGACATCTGTTGCAAAGGATGAAAAAAAAAACTCTCAATTGTCGATGATTAGTTTCAGGAAAAAATCTAGATTCACTTTTACATTCTTTTTATCGTGGAATTGTTCTACCATCACTTTCTCGTGTTTGCAAGTTGCAAATAAATTAAAAAATATGAAACAAAATTCTAATAGTTACGTCTAGTTGTTAAAAGAGACATAAAATTGGCAAAACTTTTCGCGCGAACAACTACGCTCGTCATCAGGCCTCGTTGATCACTTCAATGTCTAGCAATTAAATAAGAACTGAAAAATGAATTTTGACGCTGCAAACTATCTAGAAAATACTTAAATTTCAAGTTTCATTTTCCAAACTTTTTCTCCGTTTGAATATAGTACATGACTTAAATATGTTATGTTTACTAAATGTCCCGCATGTCCCGCTCAAATTCTATTCCTTTGACTGAGTAGTTTTGTTGGAAGGGGATTGTAGGTCAAGTACAAGGTTCTCTTTTGTCTCTTTCTCTGTTTTTTTTTTTAGGTAAAGGAACGACGAGCCAATGAGGAAAGGGATTCGTGACATACACCCCTACATTCTCCGTCATCATCATCCGCCGCCGCCGCCATCAACTTCCGTCTGACGGGCCGAGGAAAAAAGAAAAAAAAAAAAAAAGATCAAAGCGATGCCGCCCTTCTCTCTCTTAAGATCCATCAAGATGGGGTAAGGAAGGATTTTTATTTTATATATGTATTCTTCCTCTTTCCACTCACCCGTCTCTCTGTCTTTTTCATTTTTGTCATCACGCGTCTGAGCACACCCTAGACAGAATGTTGAGAATGTTTAAGAACATAAACGACGGGGGAAACCTTTGTCAACCACCACGGAAAATGGATCCCTCTTTGTCTCTCTTATTCTTCGTTTTCATCTTGTTTCTTATTTATTTATTTATTAATTTATTTATTTATTTATTTTTATTTAAATTATCGGAATTACAGTAAGTCTATGCAGGGCCACTATGGCCAAACAGCCGACAAGGGAGGTCCCTGGATAGAGTAAATGGAAACAAACGAATTAAAAAAATTTGTTAAATTATTGAACAAACGTTATTGCAAATATATTAAACATACAAAAAAAGTGTGTAAGTTAGTAGAGTTAAGTTAGTTAGTTGTTTAGAAACACTTCTTTACTTTCAGTTTAAAAATGGCGATGTTCAGAGAGGAACATAAGTCCACAGGCAAAGAAGACCACAATTTGATGGCGGCAAGAGAAACACTACGTGAGTGACAGATAATTTCTTCTTATCAATGGATTCCTCAAAGTATGAGCGGAGCGGATGTCGCTCTGATATTGATTAGAGAGGAGGGTTGATCACTTTGGACATGAAAGTAGCTAAACTTAAATAAATAAATTATTGATGAAAAACAGGAAAGTAAATTCCACAGTCTGGATTCAATTGCGATCTGAGCCAAAGGTTCCTAGTTCGAATCCAGGCTGTGAAATTTTCTTTCCCATTTTCCATCAATAATTTGAACTGGTGAGGTACGGCTTAGGATAAAACCCTCACAGAACATTCATGAGTTATTCTTTAATAAATTTATAGTTGATGTACACTCACATGCCAAAAATCATGGGAAAGCACCTAATAACGTGTGGGACCTCCTCTAGCCCAGCGAAGTGCCACAGTGAGACGTGGCATTGATTCCACAAGTCGGTGGAAGAGCTTCCGACTGGAGAGCTTCCCACAACTGCCCATTACGGAGCCACCACAGTGCATGCTTGACAACTTGGGTCCATGGCCTTCACGGGGTCTGCGCCACACTCGAGCCCTACCCTCAGCTCGTATCAGCTGGAATCGAGACTCATCAGACCAGGTCACAGTTGTCAATAAAATGACGCAATAAATTCGAATTAGATGTTGAACCCAAAAGTAGAGTACCATAGCAGAGTCCGGAGTGTATTCGTGAGAAAGATAGTAAAAGCATTATTGATGGAGGAAGATGGTATAAACGAGAAAACAATCTGAGTCTTTGATTAAGTGAAGTAACTAAAACATTGATATGGAGATCCGAAGAGAGATTAAGTGATAAATAAATTCCCAAGTACAATACCGATCACGAAATATTTCACACCTCACTTGCACGGAGAGAGTGATCATTTAACTCTTCCTGTTATATTTCCCTAACAGCTAATGCTCTGATGTTTCTAGAAACAGATTAATCTATTTTTGAGATAGGGAGGAAGGTGCTACTACGAAAAGTCGGAGCCACATTGTAAAGGGGTGTTTGTTGAATATTCTGGTGATTGAAAACTTTTTTCAATGAGGTTGCATCATAAAATTAATTACGAAATTAATACACCTTGAAATAGATTGTATAAATGACAATAAGTTAACAAAAATCATTTGGAAAATGATAGTTTTAAATCCGCATGCCGATTAAAGGAACGACATTGTCACTCATTTTAACCAACCAAGAGGTGTTTGTATGTATGCCTTGCTGTGTGGGACGTGGACAATTTGAAACTCTCTACTACCTTATGAATTAAATTTCTTACAGTTCTCTATGAAACGAAAAAAGTGAATACGCTATATAAAACTTGACTTTAAAGTCGTTATCCTTTCGCTTGGATACAGAAGCTATTATTTTCCAAATCTTACAACGCGGACAAGTGAACAAGTTCTAGGAGTGAGCAATCAATCAACATTTCCGATAACGCAATATTGAGGTGGGGAATATTTCGTGATCGGTATAGAACTTAAATGATGTGGAGAGGGGGAGTAAATCATACGGCATTAAATTCTTGCGTAAATGGAATTTTTCTCGTAGCCGTTTGACTACTCTTTCTTCAAAAATGATCAGATGATTCTAGGTTCTCCTTCTAGGACCTTCCTTAATCCGAGACATGAATTCCATTTGACTACCACTAAGTTGGAAAATGCACAGAAAACAAGAATGGAGACCAAAAAACGCCAATGCTGCATAATCAACAGCAAAAAAAAAAAAAAAAAGGCAAACGGTAATTGTGGTACTCTATTTGTTTTCCTCTCCATGCCTCGATTGATCCACTCATCCGTGATGAACAGGAGAGCAGCATTCGAGTGCACGGAAAAACACGAAACGGTCGAAAGGCTGCCTGAACTCCAAAAAATAAAATAAAAAAAAATTTTAAAAACAGGACTCCCATTTCTATTCGGGCAATTCCCATCTCAAAAGTGCTTACACTCGGACGACACGTAATTGAAGGGCTGTCTCCCATTGTGTCGGCACTCGAGAGAAATAGCCCGCCGTCCATTTCAATAATGAGAGAACGGTCCATCCATTTATGCATGTAAGGGCCCATCTACCACCCAATTAAAGTGACACCAGCCATGGTAGCCCAGTACGCGCGGTAACGAACGTAAAGCATAGAAATGCTGAGATAAATCGAAGACGATTTACCAGTTTTAGCGGCTGGGTGAATATAAGCACTGTAAAAGCAATCAACCCGTGGAAATGGTAAAGAATATATGGATAGGAACAGGTCCTATGCAAGAAAAGGTCAAACACGTGAAAGAGGTAAAAAGTTAACAATTTCATTTCAACTGATGGTTGCAAAAGCTTTTCGCAATAGGTCTACAAGAGTCATCGATGGTATGGTGCATCCATAAAACGATGTGATCAACAATTATTGCTCGCAGCATGGTTCTGTATGCTGTCCTTCAGATCAGGCGGAGACCGGGTTTATTCTTGATAGACGTGATCCTTAGGCAGTGAAGATTGCATGAAACAGATCCTTCACTTGGCGACGGACATGATGTATGGCCCCATCTAGTCTCCTTCAGAATTGCAGCTACAGCAGTGCTATTAACCAAAAACCTTAATTTTGCTGTACAATTATTCGTCTCGAAATAATTTTGTAAGATGAGGTAAGGCCATGAATATTTATTTTATTTAAAATAAAGCACCGCGATGCATACACCTTCACCAATGCATATTCGTATTCTCAACTGCTAGCCCCATTAGATCACTCGACAGCCTTGCCCGCGTTTCACTCGCAAATATATGACGTCAGCTCCGGAAAATTTACGAAGATTACCGCATTAATTCATAAAATAAAACAAAATAATAAATTAAGGAAATGGTTATTGATTGCTACACAGATTTTTTTTTTACTGGATGGCAATCAGCTAATTTTAATAATCATTTATATAAAATCAGCGGCGATGGACGTTGTCACAACAAAGAAAAAATCTAACAATGAACAAACATGATTAAAGCCAGGTATGTTCATTTCTGTATAAAAGTTACTTTGTTTACACTTTCCTGCCTTCCTAGTGAAAATTTAATCTTCAAAATGGTTTTCCAGCACATTCACGGTGTTTCCAGAAGGTGCGATCGGTCGCCAGCAGATCACATGGTACGATAGAACGGTTTGGACAATTCTGAGCGTTTGTGCTTTAAGACAGCTTTGATGATGATTACTGAACTGATGATTACTACGTCGTTAGAACTCGACAACTACGATTACGATTAAAAACATTTGATTATCCAGACAACTAAAGAGTTGAAGTTTGCCTGCCATTTTGATTCCACTCGAACAGATAGAGCCCGGCTTTGAAGTCGCACACAATAAATGAAGCGATCGTTATTTTTAGACAAGATTTTTCGCAACCACTCTCCGGTTGTTAGACACAGTAAACAATATCGGTAGGCTAAAAGAACCGGTGGTTGCATTTTAGTATCTCTTGCCTCTGACTGGTTGATTACAGAGAATACTGTTTAGCACCTGATTGGTTGATTACAGAAAAAAGTGTAGTGATGTCGTTTGGCAGTTAGGTTAGGACCTGATTGGTTGAGTAAGTGGTCGTTATAGATAGGTTTTTTAATATAGGTTTAGATACATAGGGGATCGAAAATGTCGATCGCTGGTCGCGTTAGACAGGTGGTCGTGACGCTAACAGATTTCCCATGTAACTTTCTGCGGACCACGCAAATGTGGTCGTTACATACAGGTGGTCGTTAACACAGGTTTTACTATATTTTACAAAAATAAGTTTGTTTTAGAAAAACTTCAAAATCAATTCAATAGTCGTTTGCTGCTCCTTCGTAGGAAATAATTCCATTGCTTCCAGGTCAAGTGGATTCGTGCGTGAGCGCTGAGGAAAAAAAGTTCTGTCAAGCGCATTAATACACGCAACGCTTTACCTATGACGTAATAATGGAGTCTTTATATGGCCATATGCACTCAGTTTGAAAAAAACTAAATGTCTTGTTCTGTTCTTTGTTTTGCAAGCATCAATAGTAGCTTCAGGTTAGATACAGGTTCAGATGGTTTCCTTGTTAGTGGCATTCTTGCGACCAATGACAACGACTAAATTAGTTTTGCCTCATAAGCAAAAGCATCTTGGACCATACCATATCCTCCTCCACCACTATGGAAAAAACAAACTGGTCTTCTCTTCCTAAGTTATTACATAATTGACAACCATCGGGAACATCTAGGAATACTTGGTGGCATGGTCTTCCCATCTGTTCAGTCTGCACCATCCCGTACGCGTACAGCCTTCTGTATTGGAATTAAGGTATCACCGTCATATGACGGCCAAAGGGACCCAAATAACTTTGGTCCATGCAAATATTTCAGCTGATTTTTGGTCAACGTGTAAATGGCTACAATCCCTTTAAAGAATCGCAACGCAAAGCACTTGAGAAAATTGTTTGGAGAGTGAAACCATGCATCTTGTTCACGTGGCAATTTTTTTGCTTTTTTGCGAAATTAAAGGGAATTTGAGCCTTCTCTATGAGCATTCATCACAACTTGAGTGACATCTGACAACGTTGTGCTGCGGATAGGTTCGCTGTAAATCGTAAGCGGCGTAGAAGGAGATGGCAAGGGAAGAGGAATCCGAAAGAGTTGCCCAAAGAGTTTCGGATTTGGTGGTGGTGGTGGAGGGGAACGCAAAGTTTGGCGTATGGGTGCCCCCCCCCGCCCCTCTTAGGCCCTTTGGCGTGTCAAGGACTGCGCCTGCGCGCTCGAGGCCCCTTCTAAACTAGCCATCGCTGATTGTTTACCGTTAGTGGTGGTTAACGGAGAATGCCGTCGGTGTTGTTGTGCGCACGTGACTCGTTACCAAAATCGATTGGGCCTCCAATTGACAGACGCAACAGCGAGCAGCAGAAGCAGCGAACGAATTTAAACCCCGGCACCGAATTTAAAACCCCTACAGGCGACCACTCATTAAACTCGATCCTCCGATATTATTGATTTTTCCCCTATCGATCCCAAACTATTGTAAATCAATTAATTCCAAAAGCAAATATTGCCACGAATTAGTTTAAATTTCTATTAATTGGAAGTGCGTTCAGTTAATTTAGTTTAATTGAAAGACAGCTATTTATTTTGTTGATTAACCCTTTGCAATTATTTTTACAAAAGCCCCGAGCACAACGCTTCATCATCATTATCATCATCATCATCATTTCGCCACCTATGCATATATTATAAGACTAATAGTATAATGATCATAATCATAATAATAATAATAACGACCACCACCACCACCACCATCATCATCATCATCATCATCATCGTTACTGTACATTGGAACAGGGGATATCACATACAACGTACTTGTGGTTATGAATAAACGAGCGCAGCAGTAGCAGCAGAAGTTAAAGCAATCGGGCCACGAAGCTTTTTATTTCTTATCCTGTTCGGTCTGGAGACAAGTTTCTTACATTCATGTACAGCCTACTCCGCTTATAACAACTCCGAATAAAACAGCACTCCGTTTATAATAGTATATTTTTTTCTAATTTGACTTTGGATATAAGAGCAAATCATAATTTTTCATGCTTTAAATCAAGGCACAATGAATTTAATTAGATTAGTTCACTCGTTTCTGTCCAACAGGTCTTTTCAGGCCAGAGTTGGAGATGAATTATCTAATAACTGTGAAATAAATGGCGGTGTCTCACGAGGATCAGTGCTGGAGCCAATTCTGTTCAACTACTATAGACGTGACTTCCCGGAAATCTATTACTGCAAGCTATATTTTTATGCGGAAGATGCTGCTATACTGCAGAAAGCCCTTAAACAATGGGAAATCTGGTTTAGCAAGACGCGATTAAAACTGAATGTCGACAAATGCAAGACAAAGAAGAGAAATCTTGAATCCTTCAAATTAAATGGCAAATATTTGGAATGGGTCGATAATTCTAGATACATTGGCGTTATTATTGATGGAATATGCATGTGCCTTCTGCGATGAACAAGGCCAAAAAAAAAGCAAAGTTTAGCTTAATTGTTCTGTTGGGTCGTAACAGTGCCTTCAGTGTTGATAACAAATTACTGTATCATCTTGCTATATGGCATGCCTACAATATGGAAAAAACTGCAAACTTTCCAGAACATTACCCTAAGAACTATGGTGCAATTGGATCGCAGATTTGTTCGCAAATACTCTATAATGACCTCAATATGACCCACGTTGGAAACATGTTCAAGAAATCATGGAAACTGTGCTGCCTATTATGGTAAATCATAGTAATCATCTAGTCTCTAGCATTCTAAAATATACCCTGCATAGAAAAAAGGCACCGTAATCCAAGACATATCAATGATAATGTCATCTTCCCAGATTACTGGGTTTCATCAAGGCCTCCTATTATCTATATATATATATATATATATATTTATTTGTATGTATATATATTTATTTGTTTGTCTCTTCTATAAATCTACAGTTTTATTCCAATGTTGATAAAATTGTGCACACTTGATCTTCGAAGCAAGAGGAAGAGCACTGTCTACCTGACATTTCTCAAAAAAATTTAATTATGAGTTAATTAATGAGTTAAATAAAGTGCGCACTTTTTCCCTTCAATAAGAGCTTTGTTTTTGAGCTCAAGAATCTCTTTCCACTTTGACTGTCTATCACTATTCCATTCCTTTTCATTGTTGGGACGGGTTTATGTGCTTAATGAAAGGAAGAGGGTAAGAGCGAATGTCGAGTGCGTCAAGAGTGAAAAACTTAAAAGAACGGCGACAGCAATCGAAGTGAGCAGGGGCAGAAATTTAGCTCTGCTAATTTACATGCAACTATGCGAATTTTTGGGATTGATCTTAAGAGTTAGTGTTTAAGTAAAGGTCAACATGAAGACTGAATGATTAACATCAACATTCATGCATACAACGGGAGAATACAGTTACGATGCGGGAACAGATGCGATTATGCTAATGAGCGAACGTCAGTGAGAGAAAAGCTAACAGACTGAAGTTATGCGTGGGCGAACAGTGATGCAAATAAAGGGTGTAAGCGATACATGTGAGTGCAGAGCATTCCGACACCTGATCAACGGGTGGAGATCGACTTGAGTCCAGAACGAAGCCAACGGTCATCGAATAAGAGTTTGTCAACGTCGGTCATCTGAGCGGAAGAGTGTATTTGTGCTTCAAGAGTGTGCATAAGTGACTGAAAGTGAAATGTAACGGCGACATCGTTGTACGACGAATGAGTGACAAAGAAAGAGCTCTTATCGCAGGCGTAGCTGTAGGAACTCTCATTTGCATAACTAAACTAGGTGTAACAGACAGCATTGATTCGTTGCTTAGCAATTATCCCTCATTAATCTATTCAAGGTCAGATCTCTAGATTTAAGTGAAACGCTTAGACTGCTTAGACTAAATTTCATGCGCGCGTATTTAATGTCACTTAATGATCAGTATCAGGTCGTTGCATATCAAATGTCGGATTTCGAGGTGGATTCCGCGCTTCAGCACGGTTTCCATGTTTAGTAGCAAGTACCCATAACAAAGTGGTGCATTCCCAGAGATAAACCTATCAGCGACCAGCTGCCTGAAATTTGCATGTCTGCGATGATATTTAATAGCGTTTGAACCCAAGCGAAGATAGTTATGACTTCGTACGAATTACTTGTGATAATGCATTACGAGTTCAGGTTGAGTCACACTGCATCCAACGCCTCTCGAAACATCAATAAGGTATTCTTCGGTGTAGGCACCATAGAACGAACGTACTGTCCAACCTTGGTTCCGAAAATTCCGGGTGGGAGTAACGGACCTGGCAAATGAGCCACGCGGCAGACCGCCCAACGTGTTGAATGACGCTGATCTGAAAGCGATCTGTGGAAGAGGACCCGTCAAAAACTGTTCGGGACCTTGCAGGGGATCATGCTGTATCAGCATCGACTGTCAGTAGATACCTTGGGACCATCGGCAAGGTGAAAAAGCAGGACAAATGGGTCCCACATGAACTTACGGAAAACCAAAAGAGCGTCGGTTGGAGGTATGTACGGAATTGCTTTTGCGCCATGAAGAACCCCCCTTGATCACATTGTCACCTGCGACGAGAAGTGGCTCCTATACGACAATAGGAAACGGTCAGCACAGTGGCTGGATGCTGATGAACCCCCGCGACAGTTCCCTAAACCCCCGTTGCACCCCAGGAAGCT
>JAHWFO010002062.1:2529618-2549796 GCA_023313115.1 Rhysida immarginata
TTCACGACACCATTGCAGTCGTATCGCGCGGTGCTCAGGTGTCAAAGGAAGACATAACAATGGATGCCTGGCAGACATTGTCGCGGTGTGTAACTGTCGTGCTATTATCGCTATTGACACTGGAGCAGTAGCGGGAATAGTGATGATGTCGCGCAGTTGCCGCAGGGTGATGGTTCTGTCCGCTAGCGCTGTTCGCAGTATCCGCCTATCGGTACGAGCTGACGTGCTTCTCCGGGCCCCAGAGCCTGGTCTTCTGGCACGTGTACCTTCCTCTCGCCATTGCCTCCAACATCGGCCTACCGTCCGTGCGACACATGAACAGCAATCCGTCTGGTTGATCATCCGACCTCGTTAATTGCGTGAACGGTTGTCGTTGTCGCGGCATGGAGACAGTTGTGCGGATTACAATACTGTACGTTCACGAGGCAGTTGCTTCCTCCCTACCACATGGAACGTCTCGCACAGGTGTCAACTGATGTGCCTATACAGGCACCCGGACACCCTGTATCAACCCAAATGGCCATGCCCCGTGAGCATGCATCTAATCGTTTACTAGTCGGAGGTAGACGGACCCCCCCCCCCCCCACACACTAAATATGGATAAGGTCGGATAACTCCTTGTTGGTGGGGCAATTTCATTGCAAAGCAGTGTATTTACCTGATAGTCTTTAAGAACACCTGGTGACAGCATGGCTGTACCGTATTCACGATAGCCCAATTGGTAGAGGCAACTCGTGATTCCTGGTTCAATCCCGGTCGTGGGAATTTTTCCTTCCATTTTTTTCTGACAATGTCATTGTATGTATTTGTTCACTATGTTTATGTTTATGTACTGCACATAAAAAATAGAGCTTCTCTTACAAAGAAATAATACACGTGAAATAAAGTTTATTTAAAACTAGAAGCGAACCCACCCGTTTGTATAATCGGGAAATAACCCACTGTTAGATTTTTTCTTTGTTGTGGCAACGTCCACCGTCGCTGATTTTATATAACTGATGTTTAAAATTTTAACACATAGGTGTAACAACTCGTTTATCCGGATTTTTTGATTATCCGGATTCGCTTAAAATCGATAATCCAAATAACCGAGAAGCACTGTGGAAGTCGTCTAAAATAAAAATACTGTCTAAACAAGACTTCATATCGAGAACACTGATGATAATGATTACAATCCTTCTCTGTTGTGGAATAAGAGATTTTGCTGTATTTATTATATTGTGAATTATATCCGATGTTTTGTGGTAATAATATGCAAAGTATTAGAACTAAATAAAAAAATTACCCACCCCCTCCACAAATCTGGTCACTTGAAAGGTCGTGTTTCGGTTCGACCAAACACCACGGGAAAATCAAAGAGCAATGTGTGTGTGGGTTGGGATGGTGAGGTTTCCTCTGTCAAAAGGGGAGAGGAAAGGATTGAACACATCGAAAAGGGTGCGATTAATAATTTCACAAAGCAGAACAAAAATAAGAAAAAGAAAATATGGAAAGGCGGCAATCGATTTTTCCGTGTTGGGGAGGGGGGATAGGATGTAAAAGAGATGCCGCTGCTTCTTTAAGGAAAATCTTCATCTCGTGCGCTTCTTGTCGACTTCCGGTCCCTGTGTTTGCAGCGAAAAAGAGGCTTTAATCTCTCCCCTTCTCCCATCTGTCGAAAGAAGTCTTTCCGCTCGAGCGCAGGATATTATCATCGTCGTCATCATCATCTTCTGAACCGGAAGTTGGTCTTTTCCTCGGAAAGCGAGCGAGAAAGCCCGAGATCGATGTTTTGCTCGGATCCACAGCGGATCTTTTCCGTTTTCATTGTCAGCTGGCGGAAGTGCTAAATGCACGTGTCTACCCCGTGAGGAAAGGCTTTAAAACCTACCCCCCCCCCCCCCCGCTCTATCAGATCGAGAGCGTGTCGAGATCCAACTCAAGGAGGATGGAGGGAAAAAATGGTCCTCTAGACTAAACTGGCTTCTTTTTTTTTTATCTAAACAGGTGGGCATCGAACAGTCGTTATGGCATACAATGAAAATACAACTACAAGTCGGTTGCTGTCGATGTTATTCGTGGAATTCGAGTATCACCATCGTTTCAGGATTTTCTGATATACAAATGGGAAAGAAGCAACGACCAGGAGAACAGCTGCCATTCCCAAAACTCGCTTTCCAGGACAAGTACAAGAAGTATTCCGCGGTTTAATAACAAAATAAAAATACAGAAAAACGTACTAAAACTACATGTATTTGATTTCATGAGCGCATCCTCGGGAGATTCTTCAAAATTTCTACACTTTCTAGCAAATTTAGTTTCCTATAGTTGTTTACCTGACGTAGGATGCGGAGATTATCTTTTTCTTTTTGGCGACATATCCCGTTGTGAGCACATGTTGCGCGAAAGCAGACTAATCCGGATTGTAGTTTTTGCTCTTTTATTCGAGTCTCGTCTTTTACTTTGGCCTAAATATTTCACTTAATACGATCCGCATTGAATTTCGTAGATGTCAAATACACTCATAAGTCCACAACGCTAGATTTATCACAATGGTTTCCTTTATTAAGGCATAGCAAATGGTTTTAAGACCTTTATCTGTATTTTTAGTTTGTTATTTCCCTATTCTGTAACCAATCAGACCACACTGCTCTCTATTTAATTTTTCTATAATTTGTCAATATGTTTTCAATCAGATTGCACAACTCTATGATCTACACGCCTGTGATTGGCCACTGACTACAGGGTGCGTTCACAAAGTTTTAAGACTGATTTTTTCCTGAGTAGGGGAGGGCGCGCAGACCGTTCCACCGACAGGGTGAAGTAGTGGGGGAGGGGGCGTGAGTCGAAAATGCTCCGGCGTTTGAAGGACGAGTCCGCCGCATCCGCCAGGAGATCAAAGACAATTGGGTTCTTCACTACGACAATTCGTCCTCTCACACGTCGCTCGCCGTCGGCGAAGTATTGGCCAAGTTCAACGTGGCAACACTGCCCCAGCCACTCTACAGCCCCGACCTAGCTCCCAGCGACTTCTCTCTGTTCCCCCAAATTAAGGAAGCGATTCGACCTGAAAGGGAACAGATTCGACAGGATTCCAGCGGTCCAAGCAGCGTCGACGAGGTCCTTGCGACTGCCTTCCGTGCGAAGAGTTCCAGAGAGCCTATGAAAAATGGAAAAAAACGCTAGCAGCGTTGTGTTGATGCCCAAGGGTCATATTTCGCTGTACAAAAATGTTTAATAAATTTTTTGTTCCGAGACCAGTCTTGAAACTTTGTGAACACATCCTGTATATAAACAGCTTCCGAAATTGGAATTTTTTGCTCATATGGATGATGGCTATATACACTGCGTTTACATGCACGTTTCGATCCGGATCGACTTGAGCTAATTCAAAAGTGCCTCGCATTTATATGTATCTACGCGTATCGAGTCCGATAAGATGCCCTGATAAAACTCTAGATTAGGAAAAGTGTGCCAGACTTTCTACTCTGCTACAGAATCCACCATTGTTGGCTCAATCCAATGACGTATATTAAACCGCACTTCCCTCAGCAGTTCAGCCGCTTTCAGCCGAGCTCAGCAAAGTCATTCCTTTTTGCTACGCTGTGCTTTAGCTGAGCAATATGTGACGTCGCACTTGCCTCAAATGCTGATGAACGAAAATGGCGGCGCCCACGGAAGAGTAAAGCCAGTGAGATTTAAATTACGTTACTTTATGCCTTTTTATGAAAGCTGACCACTTAAATTAATTGTGGAAATCATTAATGAATAAATTAATTTTTTAAAAAAAGTTATGATTTTCCAGTATAGTGAAACTCTATCCTCTCCCTAACTGCGATTGGTCGAAGCCTAATCACAACGCGACATCATGCTGCAAGCGCTATGAGCAATTAAATTAGTTCTTTTGTTTTCTTTATAAAGAAATGTTGTCATATATTTTTTAACGATCCCTAAATGCATATTTAATAAAACATAATATTGAGATAGTTAGACTTTATTTCTATCAAAACAAAAATCCACCTTTTAAACTGCTGAACTGCAATTAGATCAGGCTTGCCAAAAAAAAATGGCCGACGATGTTGCTGGTGCATCATGGGGGATAGAAGAGAAAATTTTGGGGAGTTCTTTTAAGTGTCCAAAATTATTCTTTTTAATCCTGTTAGTCATAAAACGTTGAAAGTTTATTTTTGGAGGCGTTTTTTTTTAACAATCTATGTTGTGGATTGTCCAGGAAACCAAGTAACAATGTAATCAAGGCCGACCAATCGCAGTTAGAGAGAGGTTAGATGGAGTTTCACTATAGATATTTAAATTTACTGATGACGTTTTATTCAGTAAAATGTCAAAAAATCGTTCCTTTTTGGCAATGAAAAACATCTAAATGCGCATGCAAGAGGTCAAGAATTAGCTCAGCACCTAGGCTGAAGAGGTTGAGCTGCTGAGGTTAATAGACCCCGAAGGTATCAATGTGCGGATTGATAAACCCCGAAACCTGCCGCCATTCTTGAAGCTCCGCCTCCCAGGACCGTCATGAGGCAATGCAAAATAGAGTTGATGCATACACTCTTTGAAACGTTATAGCTCAGCAACGAAATGAGAAAGAAATATAAGGTTTGTTGTGTAAGGTTTTATATCTTTGCCTGCCTTTCGCCTAACGTTGACCATTATAGCTTCTATCGGTAACGATTGGTCCGATTTTGAAATATTTTTTCAAATCTGTATTTACTATTGAGTCTATTCAATGCACATATACAGGGTGATTCAGAAAGGTAGGTCAAGAATGAAATACCATGTACAGTTTGTAGCGGGGAACAATATTTTCTCTATAAACATGGGTCCGGAAATGCAACTTGTACGAGGATGTGCTTTACTTGGACGGCAATGGTAGGGTCCATGTAAATTAGGATCTAAACATGTAAATTGTCCGTGTTCTCTCCTTTAAAAGGGAGGAAACGAAACATGTAACTCCATTGTCGTACAATGGATCGCTTGACTAATGCGGGACTGGCAGACATGCATCTCGTCTACGGCGAGGCACAGTGTAATGCTACTGAAGCGGAAAGGATTTACCAACAGCGTGTGGAGAAGTCAGTGATTCTCCAGACATCTTCACCAGAGTTCCCGAGAATCTCATCCGCAGACTAAACACCTGCATCGAGGCTCAGGGTCGGCATTTTGAACACCTACTATAATTTTTATTCCTACCTCGTGTAAGTTGCATTATCGCTGTGAGGATGCATTTCCTGACCCATGTTTATAGCAAAAATTTTGTTCCCCGCTACAAACTGTACATGGTATTTCATTCTTGACTTACCTTTCTGAATCACGCATTATATGTCGCATTGGTATCGGCTGTCCTATGTAGAGATACTGAATATCAGGTATCGATAATTATTTTTCGATACAGGATTTTGTTGATTTAACGTACTATTAAACTATTTTGCTTCTATATTGCTATGACTCACCTTTTTCGAGATATAGTCTATTTCGGAAATTCTATTTTTGATTGATATCTCGGGAACTGTTGGCCCCAAGGAAATTAGGATGCGATATTCGTCATCAGCAATGGAAGATGCATTCAAAGATGCATTTAAGTTCGTTGAAAATAAAACCAACCCATGAGTAAAGAAAATAAAACGTGTGCGAAAAGCTTCGTCGGAGAAGAGAGGGGTTGGGAAAACGAGGGACCTCGGAATATTCAGTGCCATTCTCCATTTCCACGCCTGGAAAAGCTCGATTGGTGTGTGAGTGTGTGTGTTTTTTTTTCTCCCGCCATTCTTATTTGTTATGGAGACGGTGGAAGGCAGGGGTATGGGCGTGTGTCATCAAAGGGTTAAGAGAGAACCGGATGTTGGTGTCTGACTTGACCTTCTGTCGTGGACGCACGAGGCGATGGTTGAACGCGTCAACGTGACTTGCATTATGTAATTAAACGGCGGTCCACGGAGAGATGCCCCCGACATAACTCATTATTATGGTCCTTTTAATTAGCGTGAATAATTGAAAACCCTCCACTCCATCAACTATTCAGAGGCCGTCAGAGGCGCTGCATCAAAAGTGGAAGAGTCACTGCTAGTGCAAGGTTGGTGGGGCGAGGGGGGGGGGGGAGGTGGATGGCGGACCCACCTTACGCTTTTAATTTTTAATTCACCTTTTGCTTCGCTCTGACCCCTTTCGGCTTTCAACACAAAAATAAAAAATAAATAAAAATTAAAAAAAAAAAAAAAAAATTAGACAAACACCAACCGAAGGCCAACTCCCTCCGCAACGAAACCGTACGATCTTGGTTCCCCCAGAGATTCACTCTTTTAACATAAAAACGAACGCTGGCTAGGTGGGTAAGGAGGAAGGAAAGCCAAGATCCAAGGAAATCCCGAGCAAGAAGTATATCTTCGCCAAAGGAATGTTTTTGTTGTTCTATGACCGGGGCGATCGATGATGGAAACAACAGTTGACCTCCCTTCCTCACCACGACTGTGATCTCCCAAATCAGGAACAAAATTAAAAATTTCAAATACGAAATATATTGTTGGATTAAAATAAAGTGATTTCCGAAGAACGAGAAGTTCCAGGTAGTGGTTCTTCTAATTCTATAGGAATATAACTATTGTCTACTTTACTGCAGAAGTTTCTGGTAGGAAATTTGCCGCCAAAGTGAATCAATCGAGGGCGGTGTCCTCATTCTATAACCAACCGCACGGGATACAGTGTAGTCCAAAAGCGTTTTCACTTTCTTGGCAGGAGCTGATCAGTTATAGAGTCTAGTAGTTTGAACGAACATCGTAGAAATTAAAAATGGACTTGGCCGTTCAAAGTCGAAATAGGGATCAGTTTTATAATTGGTGTGGGCTTATTAATCGCTGCTTTCTATTTCAGTAAAATAATCTTTGCAGATGAAATATTTAACGCACTTATTAAAAAACAAAGCAATAAATATTTAGTTTATTTCTTAATTTTTTCTGTATTTCGAACATTGATATTTTTACTTATTACTTTTTAAATTCTGTAATATTTTGATGCAGCCATATATTCTGCTTATATTTTATAAGATAACGAAAGCCGTTACGATATACCCTAGAGTAAACATCATAAATATATGCTTTTTTCATACCGTGTATTTCATTAAGCTTTCCCGAACTGCCCCTTCTGTATATAAGGAAAGCCTAACCTATGAGGAGAATGTTCGGCCGACCACTAAAATAAACCATGTGCTGAAATAAATTACATAAAATCAGTTTTACATAGTGGCAAAGTTTCTCAAATGCGTTTATTTTATTTTTACATTCCCAAAGGAAATGGTACCTGTAGGTTACACCATTTGCTCAAAGTGTTCACCATTCACCGCTTGGCAAAACGCTAGTCGGTGCTCAAACGCACTGCAGGCATTGATTAGGCATCTCTGCTCGTTCTTGCATACTGTACCTATTTCATTTGTTTGTTTTCACGCAATAAACGCTTTTTAAACTGTTACTGTACCGGTATAAGCTTAATACCGTATACCGTAGTTTTTTTTAATTTAACCTTTTATTTCACTCTCGTATTTGCATTTATGTAAAATAAATAGCCGGATTCGTAACGACTGGGAGCATCCATTAATTGAAAAAAAGAGGTTGAGAGACAGTGGCGCCTGTCTACCAGCCCTTCAGCATACCTGCACAACAGTACGTTATGCAGGGAAAGTCATCTCCTGCGTTCGGGAACTTTTGAAACACACGGTATATTAGATACTACAGGGTGCGGTAGGTATTTGAGAACAAAACGATATCCGCAGGTAAAAGGAGCAGACACTTAAGACATTCCAGAGCCTTTAATACAATTCCAAGAAGAGGAACATGACCAAGACTTCCAAGTACTACCCTGGCCCCCTAATTCCCCAGACCTCAACTCAATCGAGAACCTCGATCGTCATGTGCGTGCTACGGAACAACCAACGCGATACCCTTCAGCAGCAACTGGATGCTTTACAACAGCTACCAGTCGAAACCTACCAGAATTTTATTGACTCACTCCCACGCTGTCTAGCTGCTGTCCGTGCCGCTAAAGGCGGTTATTCGGGATATTAGCTGATGGTCAAAATAATGTGACTTGACTCTGTATAAGCGTTGTAAAAACAGCTACCAATCGGAGACCGGGAACAATTTTGCCAATAGATCGGACCTTTAGAAATATAGCTGAAATTTTTAGATAAATATCCGGCTTTAAATCGAGACAGACTTTAATTAACGGTATACAGGGTGGATACAAAAATGAGCCCACCCCCTTTTATTTTCGTAAGCAGATATGTCAATTTTGATGAAGCCAATGATGGGAAGTTGTGGATGACCTATCCCATGGTGCACATTTCTTCATCCCAAATATGCAAATTAGGACACATTCAAATCCAATCTTATAAACCGTAACAGATACAGGAAAAATCCAATTGAAGGCAAACTTGTTCCGAACAAAACAAAAAAATTTTTCCAAAATCCGATGAACGGATCACCAACAATCACATGTTGAATTTATAATTTATCTAGCTATGCACTTCACAAATGTTCAACATGCAAATCAAGAAATTACCAAAAAATGCCATAATAACATTCAAAGGAGTCATGTGTCAGCATACAGAAGACAGAACAATTCAGGATGGCAAGCTACACTGTCCTCAAATGGTCAACATGATCTTCTGCTTTGGATTGTTGGTGATCCGTTCATCGGATTTTAGAAATTTTTTTTTGTTCGGAATTCCATGGTGAACAAGTCTTCAATTGGAATTTTTCGTGTATCTGTTACGGATTTTAAGATAGGATTTGAATGTGTCCTAATTTGCATATTTGGGATGATGAAAAGTGCACCATGGGATAGGTCACCACAACTTCCTATTCATTGGATTCATCAAAATTGACATCTGCTTCGGTTACAAAACTAAAAGGTGGGCTCATTTTTGTATCCACACTGTATAGGTCTTCTACGTCTTCTATTTTTATCTATCACATCTCTAGAAATGTTTCAGAAGCAATAAAATTAATGTAAATATAAAATTAAAGCATATTAGATCATACCAACCTTGATTGTATATCGACAGTAAATCATTTTTACTTTTCGTTGGAAAAAATCCATATCTTTTACGGAAATTTATATTAAATGTCGTTTTAGATGAAAGATGATGAATGTGAAGATAATCCGTTTGACTGTTTTACAAAATGAAAATAAATAACATGTTCTACTTTTCGCTATGATTTTAGAAGAATCCGCCAGCCAATATGCAGGGTGTGGAAACCAAGGACGTGAAAATAGAAGCACGGACCCTTCTGTATCTATTATACACACACTTTTATTCACAACTATATAAAAAATACTATAAACGTTTTATCTCTTTAGGAAAATGTATTCTCGAGATGATACAAAGCGTACACAGTGAAAAAAGAAAGAAAGAACACTTGACTAAGGTTCTCCCTCTCTAACACAAACAATAAATTAGAGAGCTACCTACAAGTTCACTTTTTCACTACAAACAAACTTAGGTAACAAAATTAACATTTTCAAGTGAATAAATTAAATAAACTGTCTTACTTGACGACGAAGAAATGTTTTTTAACATTAATCGAAAGGCCTCGTTAGCCTTTCTTGACGGCGCGTGACAACAATATAAAATAAGATCGGGAGGAGGGGGCTAGACATTAAGCGCTATATCGCTATATTTATTCTTCGGATCGAGAACCAGAGCCTCCTTTTGGAGGTATCTCCTGGGACAGTTCTCTCTTAAAAGTTACCGATTCGGAAGAATCCGTCTTTTGCGCCTCCTTCCTTCCAAGTTGTGGACGAGGGAAATATTGTCACCAAGGAGAGAAGGGAAGGGAAATGACATAAACCAATCACTTAGCGCTGATGATGGTGGTGGTGTTGGTGGTGACGGTCCTTTGTTTTGCCAGTCAGTCAGGTTTGATAGCGCGTGGTAGGAACATGACGGACTTGTGGTTGTATTCGGTCTTGTGCCCGGCCCTGGCCTTGCCCACCTTGTTGATGGCTAGGTACCAACCTTTGTAAGCGTATTTTCGCGACAGATACGTGTTCCATCCGCTCTGGTAGGACTCGATGAACACAGTGCCTTCTTCCTCGGGGTCCCTCTATCGACGGGAATTAGAGAAAGAGAAAAAAAAAATAAAATTAAGCCCGTGGACACCGATCTATTTCAAAGGCTATTCTACTGTTTGCTACGTTTTGTATTTCAGCTATATCGTTACGCAAAAGGGGTTATGGTTATTTGAGAATGCGTTTATGCATAAAATACAAACAATCGAAAAAGAAAATTAAAATCTAAATTGTATGTTCCATGGCATCGAGGTGGATATTAATTTTCAATAACGGCGATTCTGATCGGGAAGGGAATCGTATAGGCTCCACGCTGACGAGTGTCCTCGTCATCCAACAAACTCTCTTTCCCTTCTTAATGCTTCGAGCAGCAATGGGCATCGAGGTTTAAGAACGAGGCCTTTTCACGCAGCATTGGACATCGAGACAGTCCAAAGTTAAAGAAAATGGGTTCATCAAGGCATGAATGGATAACGAGAGAAAATTTAATAATAATAACTTGCATTCTAATTAATATATTTGTCATAACTCAGCAGCTTAAAGACGTGTTGACGATGTGTTTTGTTAAAGATGGAATTTGATTCATTCGTCAATTAGACTGCACGGATTAAAAAACTGCTCGTAACCTTACTAATGATTACACTGGTCGGCAGGAAAAAAAAAGTTCTCCTCCCTGCCAAAAAATATGTGAAGTAAATAGCTTTGATATTCCTAAATCTAAATATGACATCCAAATTGCACCATCACTTACCATTTTTTAAGACGAGAGTTTTATATTAATAAAAAAACTAATATTTTATCAATTAAAAGACTACTTTATTCATTTACATTTCTACATAAAAACGAAAACATGAATAAAGGTATTATTTTGCACCATCTTATTAACAAATCAATGAAGTGTCTCATGAAACCTCATTTTGTTGTCTTTTGTCTCTTGTATTGCGCTTTTGGCGTCTCCCGTAAAAGTGTCAGCAGAATCCGCTAACATATTTTGATTCACTTTGCTGCTGTATCGCTTTCAATTTGAGCTATATCCTGGTGGAATCTTTCTCCATGTTATATCACGCTTTCAGAACTAATGTTTGAAAAAGCAATGTACTAGTTTCACTTTAACAGCAACCATTCCCCCCCCCCCAAAAAAAAATGATATTTGATACAGCAATTTAATTGCCATATTTGGAATTAGTAGTGTGAAATCTATAAGAATAAACCATTATTTTTGCAGGGAGGATTTTGATGCCGGCCAATGTTATTAGCGGAATAATTTGCCTTTGAGTTTCTCTAGTTTTGGGTGAATTTGCTAATTAGGATGTATTATATCCACGAAAGCCCTACACAGTTCCTTTAAGTTTGCGAAAAGAATTATAACCTTAAAAGGTTAACTGGTCAACAAAAATACAAGTCTTTGTAATGGAACGGAATTTTGAAGTAGACAAAGCAATACGTATCTAGTAAATGTGTACTCTAGTAATGAATATGCGGAATGCAGCAGACCAAACAGTGAAATGTGGGAAGTGAGATGGAAGGCAGAGTCTATTAATCATTGTTAGCGCCAGGTGAAATCATTTGCATTCCTCTAAGAGGATTTTAGGTAAAAATTAAAATCTGAATTCCATAACACCTTCCCTGCTCCACTCGCGTGTTCTGCTGGAAAGTCCCGTGGAAATCGCTCACGAATGGGGAGGTGGCAAGCGCAGTTTATCTTTGTTCCCTACCAGGTTCGCTTGTTTATCTAATAAAGTTAAGTTTTGACACTTCGTCCAGAAAATGACTGAATCCACGGTTTTCACCTGCGCCTTTCGAAGGGTCATTTTGTACCGGACGACAATCACGCTGACCACCGAGCCCTTCGCGACGATATCCATGAAGACCTAAAGAGTCTGACCTCAGAGTAGAGTTTGCCTCGGACGTTCATGGCTAGATAGAGACCCGTCTCTCGGCTCCGGATTCTCACCTCACCGACGTCGACCGACGAAAACACCAGGACGGCTAAGAAAAGAAGAAAAACAAAAGGAGAGTCAATAAAATTATAAACTGGATTGTAAGGAAGGACAGTAAAATGCACTATCAAACAATGCGCTATCAAGGCACTTTTGCACAATATTTTTTTTTTAATTTATTTTTTATTCTACACCCTTACAACTTATGAAGATCATAGATATATCATTTAGGAACAATATGTCACTTTTTCACATAATCCTGTCCTTGGAACGAGGGCGTGTATATCTGCACGTATACTGGCGTGGCCTCTTTCACCTGATAATCTGCTTGCTCACCGACTAACCGTATAGCTGCATCTCCATATACACTTTTTTCAACCATTTGTGAATGTTTCACAGCAAAGGAATTCGATCACAGCACGTTGCTTCTGACGAATGTCCAGTACAGCAGCCATCTTGAAGGAGTGGTATCATGGCGCCACTCACGGGAACGACTTAAACTACATTTGAATATAAGGAGGAAATATAGATATATGCAAGGGCGTAGAATATAAAATAAATTAAAATAGAATATCGTGCATTACTTTTGGAGTGACCCTCATAATTGTAGTAACATGTAAAAACAACATTTTGACAGGTGGTTTTCCCAAAACAACAATTTCCATCGAGACCATTAATAGTCTGCTTAATCTTAAACCTTTCTTTTTAGATCGAGAAAATTTCAAAGCAGGACTAGACAAAAATCCTTTGACATTTACAAATGCATTTAGGGGCGAGATAAACATCTCAAACTGAAGAAAATACAAAATATAAGAACTGGAGTTAATGCTGCAACATAAGGTGTACTTTGAAATAAATTAGATGCTCGTGGCTCGTGATTCAAGTCGCGGAATTCATGTTAACCTCCTTATCTCAAATAGCCCCCCCCCCCTTATATTTAAAATTCAAGCTCTCAATTAAATCAATAAAACAGTCATTTGCTTCTCAACGTTAAAGCGTAATGAAAAGAAGGAATCCATTGATATACGAATTAATTTTCAGTCGTATATTGAAAAACTACCGATTGAAAAAATTTTAGTCACGTCAGATTGTAAAAATCAAGGGTATCAATCTATTAACCAGTATTATTGATAATCGTGAGAAAATAAAAGATAAATCAACATCCTACAATAATTTTAATGGAGCACGATGCTATGCATACTTCATCAAATGATATCACCCGAAATGTGCAGTGTGTTCCATTAAAATTATTGTGGGATGTGGATTTCTGTTCTCTTTGGTTTTTTTCTTCTCTCATTTGTAAGTACCCACAAATTTTGCTGCTCCTCTACTCACTATTATTTATAATATTTCTAATCATTTCTGCTCTCACTTAATATTATAAATAAACAATAGTGGTTAATTGATTGATACCCTGATTATTACAATCAATTTGTAACTACCATTGTCTTTTCCAATCCGTAATTTCCCAATACTCAAAACTAATTCCTATATCTCGTTATATATCAATTTAGCCCTTTCTTTTCATTATGTTTTAATTTTTAAATCAAAGTTGAGAAGAAATGTGTTTAATATTAATTAATGTACCTCAACTGTTAATAAAAACTATCCAAATTACATATAACTGTTTTAAAATAATTTATTATAATTTCCCTCACCGTACTTTGACACTAGCAGCAGAAATAATTTCAAAACAAAACAAATACAACTCTGTTTGCCCTGTCTAGCAGATGCAAATGCTTATTCCTAAAGAGGAGGTCATAAAATAACAAGGATTGCTTCTGCGATGCTGCCATCTAGCGAGGAAAATTTGCAAACAAAGTAAGTGTCACGCAATGATATCAATCCAACTTCACTCATAGTTGTGTTGATATCATTGATGTCACGTCACTCATAGACCCGAGAAAGACGAGCGAGCAACGCAGGAGAAATGCTTGGAATACGCTGTTCTGCTGCCGCTTATAATGGAGTTTAATAACCACTAGGAAAACCAAAACACGCAACGCATAAAATATTTGACATTTCTAAAAGATAAACGGTTGAAAATTTTGAGTGAACAAATTTAAACGCATTAAAAAAATTCAATCTGAAATCATGCCATGTTTACACTGAATACATTGGAGAAGACTTCCAGCGAGATCTTCAATACAAGTTGTTAGGTTTACGCCCCGGCCCCCCTCCATACGCCAAGTAAACGTACTTTTGTGTGAGCACCCAACCCCTCTCAATGTTTAGGAAAATGAGAACATTCATCTGCATTAAATAATTGAATTGTATGCTTGAAAATGTCAATACTGGAGAGAAAAAAAATAGGAGCGGGATTTACATAAAAATGTTAAAAACATGAAAAAAATACTGATACGACTCTTAATAAAATGTTGATCCAAAAACAAAAATTTGTGAAATGTAATGTTATGATGATAAATTTAAAAGAGAATCACTGGAGAAAATGTAACATTACTGGAAAATAAATGGTCAATCTATTCGGAAAAAGCAACTGAACCACGGATAAACGAAAACCTGCCTAAGCTTCAGTTGAGAATGACGTCATCCAAAAAAACGTCGCTTATCAGACATAGTATACAACATCATATCCTTCCTTCGTTAATTTTTTTTTTATTTAATCTCGTCAAATGACTTTTCTATCCGCCAATTTTTTTATTATATCGAGTACAAATATATGAAATTATGGTTGCAGACGGAAATTTTAAACATTTTATACAGAAATTTATTGAAATTATTTCTTCATGCAGACGAACTGTAACCAGTTCACTCGTGATGTCACTCTCAACTAAAGCTGAGACAGCGTATAGTGGCACGTTATTGCATTTTACTTGTAATCAGGGTTCGGATTTATATGCACTAAAAAGTGCGCTGAAAAAAAAAACCCGACAAAATATGGACTAAACAATGCAGTAAAAATTTACTTGTTCAGCAGCTGTAGCTGTAAGCAAAATCCCTTCAAAAATATGCATTCATATGCACAATAAAACTTAGGCTAGAAGATTCAGAAGGGACTAAAAGTGCTTAAAAACATCATTTGAGTGAATGACTATTTCGGGGAAAAAAAATATTTATTATATACAAAATCTGAAGCCTACTTATAAAAAATAAGTGTTATCGCATTACAATAAAAACGACTTTTCAAGTTTAGAAATTAAGCAAAAAATTTTGAGTTAATAAAAAGGGTATGAAAAAAAAATATAAAGAACATTAAAATATCAGATCAAACATACAGATAATTATATTAAATTGCTCTTGTGTTCCTATGCTTTTCCTTTGAAGCAAGGTCTACGAGCAACATCTGCGCCAGCCAATCACATTTACCCGCAATCCTTGTTATTTTATTATTCTTGGAGGAGGTGTTGGCTGAGGTGGCTTCCTTACAGAGGAAATGGAATGAGTAACTTCCATTTCCCAGTTTTGCCACAAGATGGTATACAGAGCTTTCACTTTCGTTTCTGGGGTTGGAAACGAAATCGAAAGACTCGAGTGACGCTCAACTGGGGGATTAGAAGCAACACCGCCTAGAGAGAAAGCCTGCACGCAGAAACATAAAACACGTCATACATTGTTACATCCAGCGCTGGACTTATACATAAGCGTGCTTAGGGCCCCGTTAGACTAAGCATGTGAATAGGGCCCCCCGAATTCTCAGAAAAACAGGATTTATACTGGGGAAGGTGTGCAGTGCTTAGGGCCCCTAAAGGTACTAATCCGGCCCTGGTTACATCATCATACAAAGTCATGATTTAGGGTTTATTATTGGTACAAAAACTATACATGTATCCTGTCTCACTATATGAAAAACGCTGCAAGGTAATGTGGGAAAGCACATCATTACTTTTTCGGAATACCGACATTTCGTTACGAGACAATTCGCGACGGGCAATTCGTTTCTACGACAAGCCGTATTAACGCTACATTGTAAGATTCTAAAATGTTTAAATGATATAACATTTGCTTTTTTGAATGTAAAATTGAAGTTGTAAAAATGATATTTTCATTATTTTAACAAAAAAATGCACGATTTTAGGATTTCTTCTGTTTTAATCATGAGTGACGCTTTATTAATAGACTAATAATAGAATAAAATGACCTTACATTCGCGTTTTTTATATTAAAATATGCAAGGTTTATGTATAAATTTATGATTAAATTAGTGACAAATTCTTTTAATTTTAAGCTGCGAGCCTCGCAAATTCTCCGGAACGAGCTGTATTTGTCGCGAAATTTCCTGTAACGAAATGTCGATATCCCTACTTTTTCACCTCCACCCCGTAAAGTAGTCTCCGACTGCGCAAGCGTAGCGCTCAAAAACATGAAGCAGTGTTTCAGTTTCATTTTAGCCTCTATGGTTTCAGTTTCTTTTTTTATTGGCTGCGCGTTGATCTGAATGAGATGACAATTGGTGACATGGGTTTCTCATACTGCCTTGCAGCTTTTTCCAGAGACAGACCGTAGCTCACGTGAAAGACAGGGCCTGGCGTGGAAAAGTCACCCATCTTAGTCCGAGTAACAATGTAACCTTCACGCCAGGTTATAATGATCAGGATGGAAATAAGATCATGTTGATCCTGAGCGTTCCCAACGACCATGAAACCGGAGAGTTTTTACATGCGCCAGTGACGAGCGCTGTCATTTTTCGATGCAGTGCTCACGTTGACCATGAACGCTTACGCTCGATCGCGACTGGATAGAGTTTTTAGAAGCATCCTAGGAGGTGTTGCTAGAAGACGCCGACCATGAAGAAGATTTTTATGAAAGAAACTTAGAGGAGAAACGTATTATCATGGTTAATTACAGAAGGCTGCTAGCAGAGATCCTTAATCCTAACGGGATGCGACAATAAGCAAACTTTTTATAGCAAGCTTACGGCAAAAATACCCGTGGTGCCCTCGGAAAGCAAACGCTCAAATAACAAAAGAGCATTCGCAAGTGTCGTTATTTTACATTGTTACATCACCATTAGTCGATCCGAGGCCAACGAGAAAGACAGGCCCCGGCCAACGCCTCCTAAAGATAAGGCCCAGGGGGGCGAAACTTACAGCTTTTCCAGTCTTTCAAAATGGCCGCCTAACTGGACCGCTGGTGAAATTCAAACGTGAGCGAGTTGTTGGAAAAGAAATCAGCCAAGTCAACTTTATCTAAGTAAATAATCAAATTAGCAAATACTGAAAGGAGAGAGAGAAACATGATTAACTTAAATTATGTTAGCGTAATTAGCGTGATTTTAGTAGTTTCAAAAGTATAAACAAACTACTGTATTTAACAACACAATTCACATAAGCTTTCCGTCCTTCGGTCCCTCTGTATTGATACATGTATTTTAGCAATTTACACAGTTAATAATCATTACATTGTTGCGGTTTAATTCTAGGGATTATTAAGCAATGTTGACTACCATTATTAATTGACATTGTTAGGGAAATATTGAATGATTAAGCTGGAGAAGCTTATTTTGCAGCTATGAACATGCAACAAAAATATTTCCCATGTTCATAATCCATTTTGTAAAAATGAGACAGGCGCATTTTCTAAAAAAATTGTCTAAAGCAGTTTCAAATGAGAAACTGAAGTATGTAAAACGCCAAACTAAAATCTCAATGTAATTTGTAAAAATAAAACTATTCTTTCTGTTAATGATGTTGATCTTATGGATTCCAAAGTAATTAGCTTATAAATTAATAAAAAAAACTCATGTCCTTTAAACATGTGTTTAATTTATTGTATCAGTTAGACTGAAGTTAAAATACAGCCCTAATGTAAAATTTATCAACAGGAAAAAAAAAAGATAAGCAAAATGCTGATACTACTGAAACGTCTAAAGCAAAATCCCAATAGTAGGCGCATTCGGCGGCGCTCAGATCTGACTCAGATCTGTGAGAGCTGCATTCGGCGAGCACTTTGGTACTTCCGCCTGAGAAGAAAACGTGTTCGGCACGTAACGAATCTCTCAGATTCTGAGCTCAGACGCTCAGCAAGCTTTTCTTTTTCTGAATGCTCAGATAGAATATGGCGGTGCTCATTGCGATGCGAAGCTATCAAAAAAGCTACGAGAGCCAAATCATGGCGATGCCCAGTGTACCCTTTCCTCCCTGGCCTTATGGTATACTCTTCTCGCGATCGAATATTAATCATGCTGAGTTGTTCATTTGTTGCAGATTTTTATTTCATGTACACTAAAATTAGTAAAACCGCCGTTTCTTCGCAATATTTGTAAAGTCAGTAAAGCCATTTCTTTCTGAGATAAAAGCGCGTTCGGCAACAGTCACTCAGACGCTCAGAAAAGCAGTCAGATACCACGTGACAGTTCTCTCAGATCTGAGCCAGATCTGAGTGCCGCCGAATGCGCCTAGTAGACTAAAGAGTCGTCTGCTATTCTAAACCCATCATGGCAGCAGCGCCGCCCTGGCGAGCACTAAAACCACGCAGACTTGTAATGTGGCATGGCCCACTAGATTATAGAAGGCCTGTCCATCCGGTGACAATAAGTGGAGGCAAATAGGTTTCTCTTTTTTGGCACATTGGCGCTGAATCTCGGCCTAGCCTAAGCTTCGATTTCGTTTAACCAAACCGAAATCACGCGTTTTTGTTAACAACAATCACGCGTTTAACGACAATAACATGTTAACAACAATCACGACAATAATTGAAGAACGAAGAATCAACACAATCTAGAAAGAACGTCTGCGCACTGAAACGTCATACATTAATAAATTATAAGATTAAAAATTATTATAGATATTTTAATTAAGATAATAAATTATAAAAACAATTATTAAACCCTATAATTAGACAAGCTAAATTAAATAGCTCTATCGCCTATTCAGAATGCATTATTTTGGACGAGTTTTAGCGCCACTGAGGCAAAAATAAGAAACCTATTTGCCTCCCATATTAGATGCTGAAAAGCATCGAATGGACAGGCCTTCTATAATCTAGTGGGCCATGGTAGTGGTACTGAGTTTCCACCTCTGGTTTAAGGTAACACATCCATCTCTATGATAAGGCCTGAGCGCAAAAACGTCATATATTCCGCACATTCCTTTTTACCTCAGCAGCTCAGCCTCTTCAACCTAGCTGCTGAGTTGATTCTTAGCCTCGCGCATGCGCATTTAGATGTTTTTCATTGCCAAAAAGGAACGATTTGCTGAAAATTTGCTGAATAAAAATGCGATCAGTAAATTAAAAAATCTACTAGAAAATCCTAACATTTTAAAAATTAATTTATTCATTAAATTAATGGTTTCTACAATTAATTTAAGTGGCCATCTTTCATAAAAAGGCATAAGGTAACGTAATTTAAATCTTACTGGCTTTACTCTTAGCCTTTTCCTTACAAATAACTTCATCCATGGGCGCCGCCATCTTCTTTCAGCTTTCCTCAGCATTTGTAAGCACCTCTTTGATATGCTTAGATTGCTGTGATTTGGCTGAGGCAAATGTGACGTCACAACTTGCTCAGCTAAAGCTCAGCATAGCATAAAGGAATGTCTTTGCTGAGCTTGGCTAAAAGCGGCTGAGCTGCTGAGGTAAAACGGAATGTGCGGTTTGTTACATCATCATCCGAAGATACGTTTAATCGCCTTACTACCAATAATAAGCCCTGAAATGCGATTAAACGTATCTTCGGCGTAGCCCACGAGAAAGACAGGCCCTGGCGCGGAAAAATCACCTGATCATCTTAGTCCGAACATAGCCTTTTAATCCCCTGGTCTGTGCACAGTATTGTTTTAGTCCAACAATTGGATTGCTGTATTTACTAAAAAGTCGTTTTTTGCCCCCTCTCTTGAATGAATTTGGCTACAGCTCAAGCATAACAATGCATTTTAACGATCGGACAACGTAACAAAACTGTCAGGTAATGTTACGTTTTGTTGCTGAACACGTAATAGTAGCTGACAGTTTTGTTACGTTGTGCGATCGTTAAAATGCATTGTTATGTTTGAGCTGTAGCCAAACTCATTCAAGAGAGGGGGCAAAAAACGACTTTTCAGTAAATACAGCAATCCAATTGTTGGACTAAAACAATGGAATTCAATGCCTGTGTCACAGACCAGGGGATTAAAAGACTATGGTCCGAATGTAACCTTCAATGTTTCCATCTTGGATTTTAATAATCAGCAATTTTTCGTTTGTTGGAAACAATGAAAGTTACATTGTTACTCGGACTAAGATGGTCAGG
>JAHWFO010002062.1:2549806-2620714 GCA_023313115.1 Rhysida immarginata
TATTTAGTAATCCCCTTTTAAATTTTATTAGTTTTAAGTCCCTTTTTTTATTATATTCTTGTACTTTTTTTATGTCTTTGTAAATTATTTTGTTATGTCTTTACATGCTACAAAGTAGAAATTTAAGATATGAAGTCTCAATTTCCATTTTTACCAATTTCGGCGTAAATGGGTTAACAAATAAAAATTCCCAATTATCATTTTATTAAGCAGCCCCTGAAGCGAGAGGATAGGCTACCCAGCACTACTGTCCTCTATATTTTTCCAATACCTTGTATATTGCGTGGTTCCAATGTTTGGAACCAGCGATCTCATTTCCTAGGCTCTCGGGCCTTTCATCGCACAAATGACGTCAGCTATGACGTAGTCACTTGCACTCCCTTATAGGTCATATATTACTTGACTAGATATCATGATAATATGGTAAAGGACGGGTTATAAATATATAATTAGTCATATGACGATTAATAGTAGGTAGTAACTAACTTGTAATAACAATGGTGTTATTGCCCAGCGGCCGATTTTTTTGTATAGGCGGTAAACAATTTTATGTCTCCCATTGATAGTCTTCACATCCACAGTCAAAAGGTATTTACTCTTTTTAATTTTATTATAATTTTTAAATGTTATTACACAAGAATATTGCAATTTAATAAATAGAAATGTTTGGGTTTTTTTTTTACTTATTTTTCATTTATTTTAATGGACCCCAAAAGTCAATGACGCTTCACATCTAAATCGGCCGCCGGTCTTTTCCAAAGTCGTTTTGTCCTACCGTATTTGTGGAAAGGTTTTCTGGTGCCTCGTATTTTCCCGTGCTTGCTGATGACCAGGTTGAAGCCTGTGCGGCAGTAGAGCTGCTTCACGGGGCCCCAGTAGGTCGGTGTACTCGTGTAATAGGTCATTCCTGGGTCGTCCCTCATCGGCTGAGAGGCTCCTTCCGCGCCGACGACAGGATCTCTGCGCACAAAAAAAAAACGACAATAATAATAAGAGAAGGGTATAGGAAAGTAGCAAAAGCTCTGAGTGCATCTATTTAATACCAAACTTTTATCCGTATTTTAACCTCCATTTTTTAATCAAATAATTGATTTTCTCAATTATGAAAATGTAAAAGACCTATCTTTTTTCGTTTCTCATCATTTCCGATCGAATGACATATCACATGCCATATGTTGCAATTTAAAAACATTAATAGTTCTAAAGACCATGTGACTGCTACTGCCCCAACTTCGATCCCACTGGGACAATTTGGACCAAACTTTATGTAATGTAGAACTTGCTTAGAGGAATCTCCATACAGAATTCCAATCCCTTTATATACGTACTTATATACCATAAGACCAGATGGTCTCCTGTAACTCTGACCCCAGTGGTCCAATGAAAGCCAAGCTAAATAATGAAGTCGAATATGCCCGTGGTAAGGTATATTCCAAATTTCTAACTCAAAAAATGTAGAAAAGATACAAGGGGACAGACGGACATTGTAAAACCAATAAGTAGCTCTATTCTTCCGAGAAATGGAGAAATTACCCCCCCCCCCTGAGGAGGATATAGGAACGTAACGGAAGCTCTGAGTTCGTCTATTTTATGTCCCTTTTATCCGCACTTTTTAACCCCCATTTTTTTCAAAAAACTGATTTCCTCGAACATCGTAGTAAAATAAAGAAAAAGAGCTCTATCTTCTTACGTTTCTCATCATTTCCAATCAAATGACGTATCACATTTCACATGTTGCCATTTGAACATGTTCATTGTTCTAAAAACCACGAGACTTCTATCCACACAACTCCGACCCCACTGAACAATTGGGCATAAACTTCATAATAATGTGGAGTTTGTCTAGAGGAATACTTTACAGAAGGTCCCCTCTAACTCACATCCCGTAACTCATAGGACATACCTATGGTAGGATAGATTCAGAATTTCAACCTTCTGCTCAAAAAATGTAAAAATGAGATAGACAGACGGACACTGTAAAATCCAATAATAGATAATGCCCATGGCTCATGAAATACCGGGCCAAACCAAGGTCCAATAACCGTTTCTATTGAATATTTTTTTAAAAGAAAGCAATTGTCTTAATTCGTGTTTTTGATACAGTGAAAACTGTCTAAGAGAACCACCCTTGGTTTCATGTATAAAGTGGTCCTCATAGCAGATGGTTCTTATATACAGGTTGTACATGTCCCAAATTGATGTACATGTACTTTCTTGATACTTATGGCTTTTACAAATTTAAATATAGACACGTAGTACAAGTTAGGTTGCTGATTTGAAAAAATATGTTATGTTTACTTGGGTTAAACTTTTCAATTGTTTTTTTCCTGGAAAACCTGATTACGTCACCAACTTCCGGTTCCCTTATCAAGGTTTTTTTAAATACAGAATGTGTTAGGCAGGCTTCAGTTTAATGTGGTCCAGGCTTTAGACAGCAAAAAATTGTATTATTTTAATAGGTAAAATTTTCGTGGTCCCCAAGGCAGTTTTCATTGTACTTGTAAAATTATAAAGGAAACTTAAATTTTTTTTTTTAATTTTTAAGTTAACAAAAAAAGGGCCCAAAATGATTTCTAAGCGATTAAAAAAGTTAGCTAAGCCGCTAAATCGAGTATGTGCATATTTGTGAGATTTTGTGGTTTGGAAATACAAGTTTCAAAACCATGTAAAGAGCGCTTATATCCGCTAACGTAGCAGCATTAATTAGACCCATTGCAACTTCACGTCTACACTGATGAAAAAGTGAATGTTATTTGGCGCCAAGATGTAGACACTTGGGAGGCATGCATCCAACCTATCCCATCTAAGGCAAGCACTACACTTGCTTGCCTAGTCTTACACTATACTACACTATCCAGGTCCTTTCTCAAACTTTTTCAAATAGCAACCGACATTCCCGCACCAACTACCTTGCTTAGTCCCCATTCAAAAACATTGAAATCCCGTTAATTGAAGGTGGAAAGATTCACGGCCTTCAAAACGTTAAATTGGCGAGGAAGTCTGGTCAAAGATTTAGAGCTCTGAAGTGGAATGATCGATATAACAAAAAAAGGGAGAGTGGGTGATCATGTCAGAATGGGGAAAGTAGGAAATTAAGTTCATTTCTAAGCATTTGTAGCTGGAGAGCTTAGGTTTCTGAGAACATATAAGGAAAACGTAAGTGAAAATAAAAGTTTCTTCATATCCTACGAGGCATGTTTTTTAAGTAAGTACCGTTTTGCGATTCCGCCGCCGCAGCGCTACGGTCGGCGTCCCGCGCATGCGCGCTGGTTAACTACATCTCTTGTCTACGCACTGACGCCATTACAGTCTGATTCTTCATTGTATACGTTGTTTACTGAGTGTTTAAGATGCCTCCGACAATCGTGAGTCCCGCCGATTGTGAAGTACGGGCTGTTATACGATTTCTTAGTGCCTAAGGCGTAAAACCGATCGATATTCATCGTGAGATCTGTGAAGTGTACGGACAAAACATTATGAGTGATGGAATGGTAAGGAAATGGGTGAGAGCATTTAAAGATGGCCGCACAAATGTGCATGATGAAGAACGGAGTGGGCGTCCTTCGGTCGTTAATGAAGATTTGGTGCAGAAAGTGGACGAAAAGGTGAGAGAAAACAGACGCTTTACAATTTCATCATTGTGCGACTGCTTTCCTCAATATTCTCGTAGTGTTTTGTATCGCATGGTGACCGAGAACTTGAATTACCGGAAATTGTGTTCACGTTGGGTTCCAAAAATGTTGACGGATTTGCACAAAACCCAACGTTTAGGCAGTGCATTGACTTTCCTTGAGCGGTACCACAATGAAGGTGAAGATTTTTTAGACCAAATTGTTACTGGTGACGAAATATGGGTGGCCTACGTCAAACCAGAATCGAAACAACAATCCATGGAATGGCGACATTCATCATCACCCAAAAAAGTGAAGTTTAAGCAAACAATTTCTGCCCGGAAAATCATGTGCACAGTTTTTTGGGACAGAAAAGGAGTATTGCTAGTGGAGTTTCTGCCTCGTAATGAGACAATCAATGCATCGTCTTATTGTGAGACATTGAACAATCTGCGTCGTGCAATCCAGAACAAAAGACGTGGCAAGTTGAGTAAGGGTATCGTTTTGCTGCATGACAATGCCCGTCCACATGTGGCTAATCGGACCAAAGATCTCATCAAATCTTTTAAATGGTAAACTCTAGATCATCCTCCATACAGCCCTGATCTGGCGCCCAGCGACTACCATTTGTTCCTGCACTTGAAGAAACACCTGGGTGGTCAGCGTCTTCAAGACGATAACGAAGTCAAAACATTTGTGATACAGTGGTTAACAAGTCAGGCGGCAGAATTTTATGAGGAGGGTATTCAAAAAATGGTGCCACGTTATGACAAGTGCCTCAATATTCACGGAAATTATGTAGAAAAGTAGATTAAGGTACAGGCTTTCATGTAAAAATAAAATTATTGCGATATCTTTGCACGTCTTTTTTTAATTCCAAAACGGTACTTACTTAAAAAACATGCCTCGTATTATAATAATAATCCACTGATTGTAGACCAGAGTTTCTCAAACATTTTTATCTCGCGGCACACCGGAAATAATCTTAATTTTATTAATTTTATTTTATTAGTTTAGAGTGGAAATTTAATAGTTTTAAATTTATTGAAACAATTTTTATTTTTATTTTTCGAAAAATCCCGCGGCACACTAGCAACTCTCTCGCGGCATACTTGTACGAGTCAAAATGTTGGACAAGCCAGGTCCTTTGCTGGAGAAATCTTTTATAATGATCTGAAAACATGATGTTTAGGTTGTGCTTGTGGGACGGTAGGATTGCTGTAAAAAGTGTGGGTCTGTCCCGCGAAATGCGGAACACTTGGAGCGTATGATTGCCGTGAAATACACAGACTCCCCTTTCCCCGATCCCTTTTTTGTTAATCGATCATTCCACTTAGAGCTTTCGATCATACGATTTGACTATACATACATATTATTCGTCGCTCACACTTTACGCGCTAGGGCTACAAAGTTCCACACTTTGATCTCCTCTTATAAACCATATCGATCAAAAATTTTCACAATGTCCAAGATTTAAAGAAATAAAAGGTCGCGTTTCATGTATCAAAATAAAAAAAAACAAAACCCTACACTGACAGAGAATTCTTTTCGACATCAGATGTATGCGAGGCAAGTCCGGTCAAAAACAGAATAAACACTAATATATAATGAACAAGACAAAACCGGTAAATATATCCGCGTTGCTTACGCTAATACTCGCTCAATTTTTAATAAGCTGAATGATTTAGAATTGTGGCTACAGGCATCTAGCATTCACATCTGTTCCATAGTGGAAACGTGGTTAACCCCAGAGATCGAATCCAAACTAATTTGTCCTGACTCATACTCAATTTATAGAGCAGATCGACCTACCAGAGGACGAGGGGTGGCCCTCCTTGTCAAGAGCCAGACACCAACTACAGTGACCTTAAGTGCTTCGAATCAGGGATGTGAATGTCTTTTGGTCGAATGTTCCTTCAACAATTGGATATTGAGAATATTAACTATCTACAGGCCGCGATATGTGCCTGTCCAACAGATCATTGACCTCATATATTCTCTGGATACTGCCTATGACTACATCATCTGGGTGACTTAAATGTCAATTTTGCAGCAAATACTCTAGATAGGCAACTAATAACTGATGCTTGTGGGATATTGCACCTTACACCAATAGTCAATAGGCCAACGCAGATAACGAATATATCAGCAACGACTATTGATCAAATCTTTATGCCAAGTAATTGGAAAGTAACAGATATGAAACTAAGCTGTCTACCCAAATGCGATCATCAATCAATTGAGCTTAGCATTGCTATGAAATCGTCCAACAATAATAATAAATCGGCTTTAAGGGCTTATAGGAATTATTATAACTTGGACTCAATTGAGTGGTCCCAGTTTAGACAAAAAATTGATGCATATGATTGGTCAGATTACTTCGAGGCTACGACCCCGGAGACCAAACTAATAGTGTTAAAAGGGTTTGTATAATATATTGATAAGCGTAGGAATGACAATAAAAAAAGAGTTTAATTTCCCAACAAGTAAAACCATGGTGGAAGAAGGAGATCTTAGAAACGGTGAAGTTGCGCAAAAGTCTTTACAAACAGTATGTACAAAATGGTGATGTGAGCGTGCAAGAACAATTAAGAACTTTAAATAAATTATACAAACGCCAGGTTCGTATAGCCAAAAGAAAATGCCTTTCAGCTGCGGACAGTCATTTTGACTTGTGGAAATTCATTAGGAAAATTCAGAGAGTGGAAGGTAGCAAATTTCCACAAGCTACAGCCAAAGAATACTTAAATTGGATTGATGACCCGTTGAATCGTCCACCGCCTATTGTAGTACAATCATCCAATAATCATAAGGAGACCGACCTTCAATTAGTGCCGGATCTTGCTCTGGAGATTTTCTGGGTAATGAAGACACAATCAAGTTGAAAAGAAATACCAATGATGATTTTTTTAAATCATACAGTTCTGAAAAACTGGGGAAAGAGCGGCAATTACCTGCTGGCTCATCTGATAGTAGAAGTATGGAATAACGGACATTTCCCTGCGCCTTTGAAGCAGGCGCTCATATGTCCAATTTATAAAGCGGGCAATAGAAATGATTATAAGAATTATCGGCCGATCTCGATTCTTCCATCAATATACAAAATTACCGAAACTATTATTTTTAGATCTATGAACCAACACTTATGGTCGATTTTGCCAAACTTTCAATATGGAGGCAGACCAGGGACCTCTGCACAAGATCTTATTTTATCCGTTATGATGGAAGCAGTGGAGGCTTTGGACCAACGTCAAACATTTGTTATTGTTATGGTGGATATCGCCAAAGCTTTTAATACTGTGCCGCGAGAACAATTATGTGTAGACCTACGGCATTACTGGGAAAACGTTAACTCTAATACGGGACCTTCTCAGCAATCGATCCAATTGTATTATAAATGGCGATAAAATAGTGTGCCAATCATCTACCCGTGGAATACAGCAGGGTTCTTCGATAAGCAACACCCTTTTTGAGACCTTATTAGCACCCTTAGCTGAACTGCCTTTAACTTTTCAGCTCAAGGCTTTTGTGGACGATATTATTTTAGCCAAAAGGTATGATTGCCCTCTAGATTCAGAAATAACTCAACATATTGAGAAAGACGTGGACATGCTACACAAGTGATTCCACTTGAAAGGTATGGCTATAAACAAAGAAAAAACGATAGAAAATACCCCGTTGTTGATAGAAAATACCCCGTTCCGACTACAGTGAAATTATTGGAAGTTACATTTGATAGCCACCTCTACTTCTTTGCCCAGAGGGAGAACTTGATTTGCCAACTGAACAAGTTACGATATTTAGTAAAGAAATTACGCCGAAATCTGACTAAAAAAGAAATGATTACAGTACTCAAATCCAAGATTATCCCGAAGATTGCCTATGGGCTGCCAATTTGGGCCACACCCCATAAACTTATGCAGACCAAGCTAAAAGTAGCTTACAAGAACATTATTCGGGCCGCGCTGAACATATATGGAAATCAATCGATAACTAAGATCTGTAACGAATGGAATTTATTCACTTTCGATTCAATTGTGAGTTGGTCAAAATTAAGAGAACTAATAAAGGCTTTGGATTGTGCGATGCACCCTGCCCATTACGTCAAAACATGGCTCGCTGCAACCTCAGATTGCAGGCAGTCAAAGAAATTATTGATCCAACCACCAGGTATTATTTCTAATTTTAGGGAGAAGTTCTTTCCACGCAATACGTTCTAATTGTGGAATAAGCTGCCCTTAAGCAATCGTCAAAACTTGGTCAAAACATATATAAATGTGAGGTAACGACAGGCATGAACCACCGACAACATTCTTATGCGATTATCACTCGGAACGTCCTCTCTCGTCAGAACTTGAACTAATTTACTGTCACTTTGTCCACGGGGACGCACAATAATAATAATAATAATAATAAAACTTTTTATTAAAAGTGGCGAACAATTCTCATTGGAAGTCATCTACACTTACCTTGTCTTTAAGAATGGATGGAACCCAGTCGCCGTCACCTTCGGATGCTGTCAACAACGCCATAATTTTTAGTTTCTGATTTTTGCGTTTACTTAAACTTTCTTTATCGAATCCCTCAAATTTACCAAGGGCTACGCTTTCTTAATTTGTAGACAACTTCAAATTGGGATCATTACTAATTTAGCCTACTCTTGAAATATTGCTCCCTCCCCCTTTGTCTCCACAATGGAAACACCCTTCTCATTTCATTTTTTTCTTTCCTTCCCTTCAATTCAAATCGTGTTCCGCCATACAAAGAAAAAGATTCGTTCAACCGGCACGAGAATCTGACTCGTTTTCCTTCACGATTTGAAACCGTATGAGCACCTCTAGCCCGTCCGCACGTCCGCTCTTCCTTCCTTCCTTCCTTAATGCGCGCATGTGTGCATTTGTTTGTGTTTGTTTTAGTTCAAACTCACTTGTGCTGTTGATGCTTGTCGTCTGTAGCCGGGGTCGGCGGTTCGTCGTCACTCGAAGCGCGTGCGCTACACGTGGAACCCATGGCAAAATATCCTCTGAGCTTTTCCGACCGGTCGCGGCGTCACACATCGTCCATCACGTGCTCTGCTCCGGCTCCCTGACGTCATCCATCGGAGGTTCGCACAAAAACAGGCTCGGACTACACCACGTTAAAGTCGCTCGAAACCTGTAAAGATACAAACCAACGAAATGAATTCGTGTCTTTTGAAACCCTGAGATGGACGCCATTGTTAACGAAAACGATACAAGACCATGGAACTGTGAACACAAAGAGTCCGCTTTTCCACATATTTTTTATTTACCATAAATTTACGCATATTTCATGGTGAATAAAAAAATTTGTGGAAAAGCGGACTTTTTATGTCATTTACGATGCGTTTAAATTGTTTTAAGAGATGAGAGAATTGTTACTATCCCTGTTCGCTTTTAGAGATGAGAGAATTGTTTTGTTTGGTTTCAAGTCTCAGAATAGTGAATTTTCATTTTAAATATTATAAAAGGAGTTCTGCGAGACTTTTTTTCATTTTTTTTCATGTTTATGGGCTTGAATTTCTATTTTTATGAGCGTTCGTTCGGAGATCTTACAAAACCCTTATATGAAGTTCGGATTCCGAAACTGAAACCAAAGTTTTGAAATGACTGATCCTTTATTTCTATCACATAGATGAAGCCGTTGTTTCACTATTTGGCATAAATAAAATGAATTGCTTGATTTGAGATAACTGTTTTCACTTATGCGATGGTGAATCAAAAAGTAAGTTACACTCAGCGCCATCTGTGCTCGAAGAGCGCCGACATCATTCGCCGTTTTTAAGGATGTTGCCTGTATGTCTATAATTGCAACGTGGCAGGATCCCACGTGTTCACTGCGTACGCAGAGTATTGCTGTCATGGCGCAGCAACTGATTGTACAGTCCAAGTTGGAGATTCGCGGAACAATCGTGGGCGAAAGGCTTAAATTGCACCGAAACCCATAAGGAAATTTGCAGTGTCTACGGGAATAATGTGATTTCTCGTCCTGCAATTGTGAAGTGGTGCCAGCAGTTCGAAAATGGGCGCTTAGATTTGACGGACGATTACCGCGCAGGAAGATCATCCACGTCCAACACTCACGAGCACATTGCCCGCGTTAATGAGATGATTCTGGACAATCGACGAATCAGAATTAAAGAAATCGCCAGAAAGCTTAGCTGACATGGTTGAGAACTGCTGGAGCGGATTTTTACTGCAGCGGCATGGAAAAGTTAATTTCACGTTCAGACAAGTCTTTGCAGTTCCTGGGTGATTATGTAGAAAAGTGAAATAAATGGTGCACGTTTCCTTAGAATGTGTGTATAGGATCTTAAATTACATCTGTTTTTACTGTTTCAGAGTGTAACTTACTTTTTGATTCACCCTCGCATAACCAGTAGCATAGCCAGAAGAGGGGAAGCATGCTATATTCTTTTTTTATCTCTCTCTTTTTATAGAAGAGTCGACAAAGTTGTTTCAACCTTTTTTTCCGGCTTGTATCCTTACGAAAGCTTTTAAATAAAATATTGCGCTCCCTACAAGATTTGGGCAACCAAAATAAAAAGAACACATTTTCACACACTGCTGATAATGTTCCAACATGTGATAAACAAGCACAAGATCAAAGCACTAACATTGTTTTTGAAATTCGGTTTACGGAATTAGTTTGTCTTTAAACAACTTTTCATTTCCATATTGTTCCAGCTCTTTCTCACCCAAACTTCACAAGTTCTTTGTTAATAATAACGGACGTAGGATAAAAAATAATTAAATTAAAAAAAAAAAAATCGATTTTGGCCGATATCTCCGCAAGTTTGAAAATCATGTTAATATCTTTTAATTTTTATATCATTAAGAATGCAGATGTTTATAAAAATTATATAAAGTAAATTACTTTGTAAAGAAAGATAAGCGGATGCGATATTCGTAATCAGCTATGAAAGGTACATTCATTTCGTATATCATATATTCACATCTTAAAAAAAGTGCGAACAGACCAACAAATAAAGAATACGAAAACGCAAAAATGCCCTGGGGAACACAAATCGGACACAAAGTGATATAACTCTATCCGAAACCGTCAGCTTTTTTTTTTTCAGGGTTTTATTACTTTGTGTCCAATTAATATTTGTTGGGCTCATATTAATATGGTGTAAATGAATCCAATCAACGCCACCTAAAAAAACAAAGCCTGCTTATTGCGTCATTGAACGAGGGCTGACAATCCAATCTTCATTGTCAGCCCTCGTTCGATGAGGCAGTCAGCAGGCAGTTGATCCAATACGGGCACAGGTGTACCGAAGAAAAGCCGCTCAGCAAAGCGCAAGGCGACGGGCGGTTACAAATGGTTAATACAATTTTGGCAAAAAAAAAAAAAAAAAAAATTGCACCACTTAGAAGGAATGGGTCGATTTATTTGAAATTTTGAAGGTGGCTTACACGAAGTGATTCAAATTGCAAGACATTACGTCCAGAAGAACGTTGTACAGGATGGCTCCCATGCCCCAATAGACCACAAGAACAGTGGCCGGTTGCAAAGGTCAGTTAAAACTAACTCTTCGTTAAAGTCCCGGTTAAAATTTTTTGCGTTGCGCCAAGCGAGATTAGGACTTAACCAGACGTTAAGCAGCAGTTTAACTTAAACGCTGGATGACGACGGTTTAGCTTCATGGTTGTTGTTGTTGAGTTCCATCAAGTCGAATTCGATTTCTGGTGACTGTGTGGACAAATGCTATCCATTCACAGTTTTCTAGGGAAGACTGATAATGCGGTGGTTTCCCGTTACCTTCCCCATGATGAAAGGATGATAACGAAAAGGGACAAACACAAACATCCATGCCTTCGGCGGGATTAAAACCCGCGACTCGCTCGTTTCGAGAGCGGAAAGACCGGGCCTTAATGGCATTCCGAAACAGAAATATACTTTAACCTAATTGGATAAACTAATTATCAATCAGTTAAATGAATAAGCGAATTGTGGAAAGTATTTGGATAAGCTGATTGGAAGGCCATTTGAATAGCTATTTGGATAAGCTCTTTGGATAAATTATTTGGATAAGCTAAATGGATCAGCTAATTGGAAGACTATTTGGTTAAGCTCTTTGGTAAAACCATTTACATAAGCTAATTATCAAACAGCTATTTGGATAATCTAACTGGATAATCAATATGGATGAGCTAATTGGATAAACTAATTAGATAAGCTAATTATCAAACAGTTATTTGGATAAGCTCAATGGATATGTTATTTGGATAAACTATTTGGATAAGCTAATTTTCAAACAGCAATTTGGATACGCTAATTATCTAACAGCTAATTGGATAAGCAAAATTGATATTTTAATTGGATAAGCTCAATGGATAAGGTATATGTGTAAGTTATTTGAATAAACTCAATGGATAACTATTTGGATATTCTAGTTACCAAACAAATAATCAGCCATGTTGACCGGAAGTTTAATTGGGGCAAAACGAACCCATCACCGTCCTCGTTACTCAAATTACATCCAGTTAGCTAATTGAGACTTAACTAGGATTGCCGCAATATTTCCCTGTTAAATGACTTAACCAATCGTTAACTAACTGAAGGTTAGACCCGTTTTAACTGACACTGTTGAAACCGGCAATTAGCAATACCACCTAGACAGAAACTGAATACATTGTTACATCATCATCAGAGGGATAAATTTAGGGCTTATTATTGGATGGCTACCAACAATTAGAGATGATGAGGTAACAATGTATTCAGGTTCTGTCCGCAGGTGGTATTGACCAAGGCCTCCTAGATAACAAGGCCCGGACACTATGAGCTGATGACGTCACAAAAGGAGGGAAAGAGGGCAGCGAGAAAACAACGCAAGGAGGGAAAAAAAAAAAAAAAAGAAGAGGTCGTTAACAAATTAAAGGAAAACATCGATAGACATTTTTGAGTTTTTCTATTGTTTTAAAAATATTGTAAGTGTTTTAATAATATTGTAGGTCTTTCCTATTGTTTCTAAAAATATTGTAGGTTTTTAATAATATTTAAATTATCACATTTAATAAAAAAAATTTGATCTGTAACTTTTCATTCTAGTTCAAGCATTAATAGACAAATGTTTCGCCTATGAGAGCATCCTCATCTAGAGCTTGAAATGCTTGAAAAACTACAAAGGCTAACTCTAAATTTTTCTTATTACTATTTATATCTGAACATTTGTTTTATTTATAAATGTTAGTAGTATGCAAATATCAGATAAATCATTCAATACACGTAAAAGTTAGGCCTAATTTACTGGACCTAATGCTTCGATATTTATTTAGGTTTAAATTAACTACAATTTGTTTTACACGAATGCGATTGTAATTTCTTTTATTCTGATTCTTCTTATTCGAACTTTTAGAATGAACAGTTCATTTAACTCAAATGATTTGTGTCAAATTTGAGTATCGTTATCCATGCTGTCGTTATCGCTGGAATATGATCTAAACATGAAGGGTCGCTTATAAACGTCGTCAGTGACTTTGATGACCAGAAACAAATTAAAATTGTATGCCTACTTGAAGAATATGTTAGCAATCCATGCTGCCTTTAGAATATGTTGTGAAAGAATTCTATTATAAATCCGTCGGGCTGAAGGATAAAATAATCTGCATCCGCACGTAAGCTCAGTATAAGTATCGCCTGCATCATCTGCGTCAACGTTCTATTCTATTCTATATACCTTGGTCTACGTCAACGTTCCCTCCTTTGATCACATGACCATTCCCATCATGCTCGAGCTGTCCAAACCACTTTTGCCAACAGACGTGGTTATCACTAAAACCTGGTGTAAATAAATTGGAATTGTACAGTCGAGCGGAAACTTTTTAGAGCCTCGATTCGGGGCAGTTTATTCAAAAAATGGGGGTGGTTGCTTTTCTTAGCACGAGAGATAGCAGAAGTAATTTTTGTTAATAAACATTGAGAAATTTAAATGAACAAATGATAAAACAGATTTAATCAAGAAATAATCTAAAGAACAATTAATTATTTAATCAAAATTTAATTGAAAAAAAAATGAAATTTGTCATGAAAAAAAAATGATTTCCCTGTTTTGGCGGGAAGTGGGAGACAAAAATATCCTTATAACTCTAAAATGGCTCATCACAGCCAAACAATTGATTTACAAAAATTATTCGTCTCAATGAGATGGAGTCCGTACATGTCTAATTTATTGACTGTAGTTTGCTTGTACGAATGTCACAACAATTTCTTCACTTTTAGAAAAAAAATTAATATCCCTAAAAAAGTCTTAATCAGTTGTCTTAAAACACGTCAGGGCACAGTTTAAGGTACCCTCTCAGCATAGCCTACAATGATAAGTTATTCTCTAAGTAAGTATTAATTTCATTTGCCTCTGCTTTTTGCCGTTTTGGAGGATCTGGCTGCTGAAAATTGTCACACTCGCACTTAAGGAAGTTTTCTTTCCAAAATGTCAACATATCTTCTCAAATCATGAGTAAAAATTTCAGATGAAAAAAATTTTTGAATTTGGGAAATGAACACACAGGCTACCTCTAAAGTGGGCTAATAAGATCTCCAAAATGGGAGGAACCTCTAATCCACAAGGAGATTTGAAATATCGGATACGTATTTGGTTGTTCCCTCCTATTATGGTTGTTCCATTCCACAGTGTTACGTAATTTTTGTTAATAAGGTCTTGCTTTAATCGATATAATAATTATGATGAAATATGGATAAAATGAGCTTTTACTGAAGTTTAATCTTTAATGATAGACTTAATTTTGTGACCGCTAATTATTAATTAGCATCATTGATTATTAACTTCTCGCAAATTAATTTTTTTTTTTACTTTATATTATCTGTTTTAGTAGTATCGTGGTTGATTGAATTTAGCCACGTGCACATAGAGAGAGAAAGCTAAGTCACGTTTTAGCGATAACCAAGTCTGCTGTGACGTATTAGGTTGATTTAAATGCCAAATCTATCCGCCAGATGACATCCGCCACGGTTTATGAATTTTGTTCTAGTTTATTTACAAAAGTTTAGTGAAGATGAAAGTTAAAGACTTGAAAGAAAAGCTTCAGTTAATAGGAGCGAAAACTGACGGAAATAAACAAATATTGACTAACAGTGAGCAAATTTTATAATGAATTACGATTTACGAAAGTGACGATGGGCTAGGCTACGACATCTCATTTAACCTCACTGAATTTTTCGATCTGTAGGAAATCCATAAAACTTGAGATTTTTGTTTATAACATTGTTGTTCGAACATTGTGGGACTGAACAATTTACATGCATGTTCTTATACAGTATTCTTAACATTGCCGAGATTTCCTCCTCATTTCGACCATAGCAGGTTCATAAAGCGTAAGCGCTGCCATCTATACTTAAATCAACCTATTGGCAAAAGTGGTTTGGGAAAAAAAAAAAGTTATCCTTGTTATCTAGGAGGCCTTGTATTGACACTGATTAAGAAATACACAGATATTTCACTTTATATCAAGCCTCGACGGTGGCGATCCTAGCGAAAGGAAGGACACAGATCAGCTAAATGCATTGAAATGCGTTGCATCTAAGTTTAAAAAAAGCATAAAAATAGTAATAACTGCAATAAAAATTAATAAAAAGTAATTTTAAAAATGCGAATAAGACATTTTATTAAATCAAACCTTATTTATTAAAAAATTATTAAAATATTATTATAAAATTATTAATTTGGGAAACAAAGATAAACTTACACGCTAACATTCCAACAAAATTTGTATTAAATTCAAATTAATTTAAATTAACAACAAACAGCATTAACATATACGTAAACATTAAATTTAATAAATTTTAAGCTAAATTTACGTTAACTCTCTTGCATGTTGCATGTTACATTTTTATAAGCTTGCGGTTTTTCTTGTTAATTTTTTTATATTAATATTCTCATTTATATTAATAATCTTAACATTTGGAAATTATATTATTATCATTTGATGTGGCTCTTAAATTCTTTTATTATAAAGAGATCAAATGACTTTTTGATTAAAAAAACAAACAAACCACGTAATGGAAATATGTTAGAAATACATTTTTTGTAAAAAGCAAGTGACGAAAAGATCTTTTTACTTTTCAGCTACATGTTATTTTAATAATCTTGCTATTGATTTAAGAAGTGACATTGGCCACAATCGTTTTCTGAAGAAACTAATTTTTATGTTGAATTTGATTGACTGAATTTATAATGGAATTGCGATTTTTTTCTTATTCTTCAAAACATTGAAGTCTTATTAAACGTTATAAGAAAAAAAATTATATGTTATGATCAATTCTACGTATATTGAAACTATATATCTGTGAGTTTTTTATATGGCAACATGAAAGGAGCCCTTATAGCTTATTGTTGCTATTAAAAAATAAAAATAAAAAATGTAGTTTTTATTGCTGAAAAAAATTCGACACCTTGCAAACAGTATAAGCGTAGAATGAAGTGGTTCTTCACATTCAACAAACCATTTAAAATCAACATTTTGAAGAAATGCTGAGACTAGCATTTTTTCCCTTTTTCCTTGGATATTTTTCAGACTACAAGTAAGTTTGTAAATTACACTGAAAAGCAATACGTGATCGGCACTCAGTCATAGCTTCCAATGAATCTCTGAGGGAATCCCACGAGCGTGTCCTCCCTTTCGCTAGAGGCGCTACAATCGAGATGACGTAATCCGGTTTCCACATTTCGGCCAACTGAAATATCTGTGTATTTTTTAATCTGTGGTATTACCGTTAGTCAAATTTACCCTTAGGCTATAAACAATCTGCAGCCGAAGTCAGGTACTTTTTATAGTTAATATGTCATTTGGTCATCGTTATTCCTTTAATATTTTACCTAGAGAACTCTCTATTACCTGGCCATACTTTCTAAGCGAAGAATGATCAATCAAGTGTAAACGGTAACTTACGACAGACACGCTGAGTGGGCAACATTTTTACGTTGTTGATCCAATACTACGTCTACTTTAAACGGTATAGATCGCGTCGGCTTCTCCTGAACGCGAAAATTTCATAGTCTTATTAGAAAAATCTTACTTATTAGTCCAAGGTTATATCATCATGCGGAGTCATAGGGCGCGTTCGACATGTGCACACTAAACGCACCGAGTGACATCGCTCAGTGCGAGCGGTGAAAAAAGTGTAGTGCATTTTGTGTGTGTCATGAAAAACAGGAAAGAGCACGAAAGTGGGATGTTCACCTCACCCGTGCTACCATGAATAGTATGCCTACTGCTGAAAATAAAACCCATCATAACATCTGCATTCATATAACACTCCGAAATCGATCATTACACAGGTAGATTTCAATGTCAGTTTTAACGATATACTGAATTCAATTATTTTTACACCTGTTGGCTCTTTAACAGTAACTAAAACTCCGAACTATCTATCGCTACATTTCAACTAGGGCAGTGCCATCTTGCAACACACTAAACGACTCTGCTCCTAACCTAGGGTCATTTGGTGCGCGCACGAAACGCCCGATAGTGCGCGCACTGGCGATGACGAACACGACCATAATTTAGGGCTTATTATTGGTAGAAATCACGGTCTATAGATATTCATGGTCACCGAGCTCCATTGTTAAAATGAAGCTAAAGTTTCTTGCTCCCGGTAGGGGGGGGAACTCTATTGAAAAGTGGCGCTGATGTACAATTTGCCTAGAGTTCCTGTAAGTTTTACTTACAGGGACTCTAAATTTGCCCAACTGCGCCTGCAGCGCGACCCTATCGGCAGACAGAAACTTTACTTTCGTATTCAGTTTCAATGAAAATCTCTATCGCAGGTTGCGGTCGGGAATAGTGCGATCTAAGCGGCACCTGGCGCGAACTGTTTTCCTTAGCTTCTCGAAACAATGGAAAATGGCCGAAGCTCGATGACCAGGAATATCTATAGACCATGGTAGAAATACGATTAAACATGGGTGCGTTCGACATCGCGCACTAAACGTCTTTGTGCGTTCACTAAACGCACTAACGTGTTCGTCATGGAACCCGGTCGTGTTCGTCATCGCCAGTGCGCGCACTACCGGGCGTTTCGTGCGCGCACTAAATGACCCTAGGCATGGATGAAGAAAAGATGGATGGGACACTCCTATGCGTCGAGCGTGAGTTTTTTTTCAGTGGCGCTCTCTGTGGATTTGCGTAGTACTAAACCAAATCTGTCTGGGAAATAAAGAAAAATAGTTTCAGCTTCTGCTTTGCGTAGTACTAAACCGAAACTTCACCACCATCGCTTCGATTTGCGTAGTACTAGAAATTTTTTTGAAAAAGAAATTCATATATTAAGTGGTTTTTTAAGATAAAAGTGGGCTTAGAAAGTTTTTTTATATTTTTTATTTTATTGTTTTTAGTCTATTTTTAATTTTCTTAATCTAATGTAAGCAGATGATTATATTTAGTACTACGCAAAGCTCCAGATGTCGCCCCAAAATCAAACTCACTGGGGAAGGCAATGGAGTGTCCCATCCATCTTTTCTTCATCCATGCCCTAGGTTAGGAGTAGAGTCGTTTAGTGCGTTGCAAGATGGCGCTGCCCTGCCCTAGAGCCTGAAATGTAGCGATAGATAGTTCGGAATTTTAGTTACCGTTAAAGAGCCAACAGGTATAAAAATAATTGAATTCTGCATATCGTTTAAACTGACATTGAAATCTACCTGTGTAATGATCGATTTCGGCGTGTTATATGAATGCAGATGTTATGATAAGTTTTATTTTCAGCAGTACGCATATTATTCATGGTAGCACGGGTGAGGTAAACATCCCACTTTCGTGCTCTTTCCTGTTTTTCATGACACACACAAAATGCACTACACTTTTTTCACCGCTCGCACCGAGTGATGTCATTAGGTGCGTTTAGTGTGCACATGTCGAACGCACCCCATGACTCTGTATGATGATGTAACAATGTATGAAATTTTCGCGCTCAGTCTTTGAGTAGAGGTGGTGTTGGTTGAAGCTCGTAGTGTTGGGTTTTCGTTTCGTTTCTTAACAGTGCGTGCGTCAGCATCGGCATCTAACGGCATGAATTGGCACTGCTTGACAATGGTACCATCTGTTGATAAAATGTGCGACTCTTTTCCTCACTTCCGATCAGTGAGGTGCTCTCTTTCATTCGGAACGGCAGCAAGAGATGGTAATTTATGAATAATCTTATTTAAGTAATGTCAGATTAAGATGATACGCCTTCCTTTTAAGTCAATAAGATTAAGTGGTATAAATAATTTTAAATTGAAACAATAATCCTTTCTCTCCAGCTCATCGAGTGTGAAAGCAAAACGGTTCGTGTACAGTTAGTTTTCTTTGCAAACGAAAAATAAAACAGGCCTTTTGAAACATAGAGTATCTTCTCCTTTAAATAGTTCGGGGAAGAATTAAATATTAAGAAAGAAAGAATGACAAAAAAAAAAAAAAAAATGACATAATTAATTTCAAAATTAAATTGATTGACGTTAACTTTACCATTTGAGATTTCAAATGAATCGTAAGTGCGATTGAACCACGAACATGTTTTGAATAGATATAAATGAAAATTCATTGAAAAATTCATTCAGTGTTCAGTACAGTACATGTAAACCGAGGTGAGGCCCATCTTAATAAAATTAGATAATTTTAAGGGTGCGAGAAAACGATTGTAAACATTCAAATGTTTTACTTCATTTCATCACTGTTGTTGCATTCCGAGCATGACTGAGTGAATCGACGTCTGTTCCCTGTCTCCACGTGTTCAGACTGGAGACTTAAAAAATAGAAATAAAAAAAAAAAGAAAAAGGGAGAGACCAAAAAAAAAAAACAAAAGAGCGGAAAAAAAAAAAAAAAATGTGAAAAGAAAAAAAAACTCTCCAAGAATCAAACGAAGAACAATACCTTGGTCGTTCGTGTTTCGTCAAACCGCTGGACCAATGACAGGGACTCGTGCTGTGATGTAATGGACCTCGTCCAAAAAATTGATGGTTGCGAGGGAATTGTTTTGTAGCTTTGTCACACCCAGGAACAGATTGGCAGAGTCGTGCAGCCCAACAGTGTGCTATTTCTGAGCAGGTTTCTCTCGGAAAGACTATGCTCTCTTCCTCTTCTCTTCCTCGCTTTCCCTCCTAGTTGGTTTATTTTTGGCCCTTTTTTCTCTCTTGACGTCAAAAGGATGACTGGACTGAATTAGAACTGTGTCTCTCCACAGAGATTCTTGCCTCCTTTGGCAGGAGTCCAACAGGCTCTTCCCATTCACTTTCACTTTTACCTTCCAATGATTAATACAAAAAGGAATTAAATGGGTTTTTTTTTAAATATATTTTTGCACTATCGTTTTGCAGAAATTTGTCCTTTCTTGTCTGTTATTGTTATTTGTTTTTAAATTAATGTTAATTGACATTGTTGTATACACTTAGATAGAAAATTGTTTTGTTTTCCATTTGATTTGTGCAATTTTGGGATGTTAAGTCTATCTTGATGATCTCTCTGTCAAATTTTCTTTTACTTTTTATAACATTTTATTAAGGGTACTTCCTTAAGAGATACAATAGATGGTTTAATTTCTCCAGATGGAAAACCAGAACACCTAGAACATACACCTTACTAAATATTTATGAGCATTTAATAATACCAAAAGGCTGTATATTGTAAATACTGACTTGGCTAAGGCTAAGTCCGATCCATTATTACAGGAATTGAAAGCTTTACATGTTAGATTTTCTCATAGAAATGTCTAGAACTGTTAGAAGACAAAATTAAGCAGATGACTGCATAAAATTAAGCTGAAAATTTTAATTCCTTGAATTCATTAAATCCGTTCTAATAATAATTCAATGAAATCACGTTGTCCCCTCAGTCCGATAGAATGCCAAAGCTCTTGTTTAGCATTAGTTTTCCAAATTACAGAAACTTTGACCCAAAAACTTGATTTAACACATTTGAAAGCACACATTGGTAGATGAATATTGGATATGCTGAAAATATGTTTTAGTAGTCTTTTAAGACCAGCGTGATAGAAGTCTGCGTTTTATCGTTTCCACGTTTCTATTTTTGTATTTGCAGCCATTTAATTTTTTTTTTATTTTATACATGTGTGCAAACATAAACTGCACCTACTTGTGGAGTGAATGCCAAAAAATTTAATAATACATTGAATCCTGGATTCCAAGAGGGGCCCAACTGCATATTTTGACATTTATATTTTCATGTGCAAACAATTTATTTTCTAGCCATACTCCTGTGGAATGGAAATGACCAAATTCACAGTTTTTATATATTGAAATCTACTAGATGAGAACATTTTGACATAACAGTGTTATTCAATTGTTTTATTTGTTTATTTGTAACAGTGTTATCTTGATTTTTCCAAAAATATTCTCCCCCAACCCACCAACCTTGAAATCTTGGATTCAATTATGGGTAAGAAAAATTCACGAAATTCATCATTCTCTTGCCAATTTTTTTCAGATTTTTTGATTTTTGACTTTAGGTTTGGATAGAACGTTAAAAAGTGAATAAAAGTATAATATACACACAATGTTCTCGAACTCATAGGACAAATGTGCTTATTAGAACTTTTACATGCTTTTTGATGCCCTGTTTGAATCCAAAGTCAAAAATCAAGAATTTCGTAAAAAAAATTGGCGACGAATGGCAAACGACTGACTTCCCAAATATGGTAACGATAGTTTGAATTACAGTATTACTTCAAGCTTAATTGGGAGGTGAGGAAAGGGGACCTGCAGCCTTCGGAGTTATTAATTATGGCTTTGCTATGTATAGATTTAATTTTGGATTATTCTCTGCTTATTTCTTTCTCAACTTAAATAATAATAAAATCAAATAATGTTCTTTAATTAAATGAAGAGCATGTGTCTGTTTTAAAATTTTTCCACCTTTAGCCGAATTATTGTGTAGAAAAGACAAGGAAAAATTCCACAACCTGGACTCGAGCCATGGACCACGACTTTCTCAAAAGTCCCTGCTCTGGTTTGAGTGCAAATTGCGGAATTCAGTTTTCTTCACTTCACTTTTTGTTCAGTTTTTTTTCGGCTTCTAATCAAATAAAATAAAGGCTGAAAGTAAAGTGTTCAACTTGTAAGAGTGGTAGATCAAAAATTTCAACCGCTCGTTTCTCGAAATCACAGTTTGTTGAGTTCGCCCTTCGTATCCCTAACGCCTCATATAAAATACAGAGTGTAACAGAAAGGTTCATCACATTTCAAAAATTTGTTTTTTTTTTTGTTTTTTTTTTAATGAAGATACAGAGGTGGGCAACATATTGAAATGTTTGTAATAATCTTAAATTTTGTTTATAAGTTTTAGATGTCCACATGGCTGCATGGCCACATCTAGCCGATAATCAGATTCCTCACATACCCACTGAAGCATATCTTGAGCCACTTCACGAATGGCAGCTATTATTTGAGTTTTTAGCTCCTCCAGATTTGCCTGAAAGGGGCCACAAAAAACAGTCTTTTATGTAACCCCAGAAGAAGTAGTCACAAACAGTGAGGTCTAGGGATTGAGCTGGCCACAAAAAGGCTTTGTGTTGTGTGTTCGCCATCTTAACGGTAACTGACGGGCAAAAAACCAAACAAAAAAAATAAGAAAAATTTAACATTACAGAAATCGAACCCAGGCCAGTAAATCCACAGAGCCTGACGTTAACCTCTGCACCACCACTTTCTGTTGTATACCTTTCTTCCCACTTGGCTTATCTGGCACTTGAATAGTAAACGTAAAATATTTTGTGTTTTTTCTCTGAAAAAAAATGGCCATTGATTCAAATCCTTTTACACAGAAGGTTGTAGATTAACCTCCGAAAATTTTAACCAAATCGTGATTACGTGTCCGTGCAGTCCCCTTGTAAGTGAAGAACATTACTTAAGCCCAAAATAAAACTGATTGTCATCCAAAAAAAAAACAAACTAAGGTTAAGATGTTTAAATCCATGATGTGGCAAACGAAAGGAGGACAGTCTCAAATGTGGAAGAAGCTGACATCATAGTGCTGGTTGGGGTGATTGTAGTTGCATTCGTTTATTTTGTCAGCAATAGCTTACTGCATTCTCGACACATGCAATAATATATTATTATTTTTTATTTAAACAGTTCAAAGAGATGACATTGAGTAGACATATTAAATAAATATCAAGAAAATATTAAGTACACATTAAGGAAATGCTGAATAAATGTTAAGTCATGACTCGTTAAATTCAGTAAGCATATAATGTAATTATGTTTGGAGATTTTAACTCCAGCTTCATTCATTAATTATTTGTGTTCATCAAACTTTCTGATGGTTGGATAGAGGAATTCCCAATCTGTGAGCCGGGTGCCCACCCTGTCATTGGGCTTTCCATCTTGACTACTTGGTAGTCTTTAAGACACTTGGTGACAGCAAGGCTGTACAGTGTCTCCGATGCCCCAATTGGTAGAGGCATCGAGCATGATATCGTGGTTCCTGCTTCAAATCTAGGTCGCAAATTTTTTCCTTCCATTTTTTCTAATAATATCATTACCTGATGTGTTTGAAAATTTAACTCCAGTTTTCACTCATTATTTCTCATGTAATTAACGGGAATTTTTCTGTAAAAAATTTCGCATATACCACACTTTTAAATGGGTCTTTTACAATATCTATCTAGGTTTCTTACCAGGTGGCTTTTACAATATCTTATCAACAACTTGGATGTAATTTTTATAGCTCAAAATATCTGAAGTATGATAACATATCATTCTATGGTAGTTTTACGTTATCATCATTAATTATTGCTTTTATTAAAATTGATGTAAATTTTTAGAGATTCTTTTTCTGTCTCTTCAGAAAGGCAATGTTCAGTGAAGATGAAGAAGCAGTAGCATCAGAATGGAATTCAGACTTATTCTATGGTCATCAATCTTGGAAGCAATTGAATTGTCCATGCAGGTAGGTTTCATAGGATACAAAACAAATTGAAATTAAAAGTTATGATTTCTATCGTCGTGTAATTCTAACATTCAACAAGATAAGAATAGCTTAATTGTAATTATGGCAAGGTACTTTGATCGAGAAAAATCAGTTATTGACGTAGAAAAAAAATACATCTGTACCGTAAGAATGTATTGGAATACAGTGACAAACATTGGAAAGAAAAATTTTGGAAAGTAGTATATGAGAGTATTGGTATAAGTAAAACCAGCACATATGATGTAAATGAATGTGAGAAAAACGTCCAAAATACTTTTGGATACTAACAAGTCAAATAAAGTTGACTCGCGATAATCCGACAGTTATGGGATCGAGGGAGTGTTGGATTATCAAAAATGTCGGATTACCAAAGGTTGATTTTAGAACTTGAGTGTGTGCGTGTCTGTGTCTGCAGCAGTGACTTCATCCGACGCGGCGTCGGACTAGCGAGCGTGGTGTCGGTCTGTCAAATGTCGGATTATCGCGAGTCAACTGTACCTTCAAAAACCTTGGCTTTGTTAATGCATGAATACATTTTATTAATTTCATGAACTCTTCTTTCTTTTTCACAATACTTAAGTGCATACAGTATGGCAATCCTTTCAATGGGCAGGGGCTGATTTAGGCAAGAGCCAAAGGGGCAGCAAAATTTGAGGACAGCTAAATTTTGAGCCGATTTGGCAGATTTGATCGGGCCTATGGGCACAAAAAATGGAAATCCAGTCCTAATAGGAGGTATCATGATATGCAGCTTCCTTACAATGCTCAAGCTCTAGACATGCCTTCCGGTGGGCAGTGTGTCTCTTCGTACTAAATCCAAATAGTTTTCTTTTTCTACGTTCAGAAGGTAGAGGGAATGGATGAAAGTTGACGTTATATCCATGGATATATGAATGTGTTTTCTTTTTTCATGTGTCTGAATTATATCCATCAGTTATGCACAGATAATTAGGCATATTTCACAAATAATAACAGAACAGCATGTGCTACTCCTCCGTTTTGAAATTCTGCCCACAGTCACTTCATTAACTGCACACGGCGCATGAGCTGTGCATGAGCAGTATGTTCTCAGGAGTGGGATAGACTGGGAAGCCGCATAACATGATACCCTCCTATTGTGGACATTGTAAACAATTGTGAGATAGACTGGGAAGCCGCATATCATCTGTACACTCAAGATTGCAAGAAGTCAATTAGCTTTAATAAAAGAGAATCATACAGTGAAAAAAACACTGCCCAGAGGGGTATCAGATCTAGAAAAGGTTTCTGTACTCTCAGCTCCACCAACCAATTTACCGGCCTCTAAACAATTTGCTGAGATACTCAATAAAATTCTTGTGTACATCCACTGAGAGGAACCATTAACTTGTTTTGCAGACTTATCATCATTGAACCAAAATTCACAAGGAGCATCTTCTGCACCTTATTTTGATCTCGACTGTTTTGGGGATGTTCACAGTGAAAGGATTGCTTATTAGAATATTGCATGCTTCAGATTTGGAACTTTCATTCTCATTATGATTTTGGCATGAGAATGACAAATACGAAAGGCATATAGAATTTATTTTGATGATGGTTTGGTCATATAGGTATGAATGGAAATGGGTCAATAGATGCCACATATTCATGCTCGGGAGTTAAAATCTTTACGCGGTCATTTATTGAGATTGGACATGACCATAATTTTTGCAACTACATCTCCGTATGAGAACCAAGTTTCCATATTGATGGTTGCAGCTTATATCTGAAACAGAAGCACTGCTCTTAGTAAAAATCATAAAAAAATAAAATTTTGTTATTGTAAATCAAGCTTTCTTTTCTCAGGGTTGTTAATTGGAAAATACTTCTTCTTGTTCATAGGTGAATCTGAAGAGGCTTAAAGGATTATTTCTTCTTAAAAAAAGTAAAGAGCTCTACCAGATGTCTACTATTTACAGTTTAATTTACCGTAATCAAGTAAGTTTCTCTGGTTACTCTAGTTAAATCTTTGTTTTATATTTTATTGATTCCTGTGTTTTTTTAAGTTTGTAAAAAAAATTTGGATTTTTAAATTGCAAATGAAATAAGAGCACATTTGTGCAAGGTAATCATGTTTTATTATAATAAGAAAGCTAAAGCGAGAGTTGTTGAGGATAAAAAGGGTTTAGGTGTGAGTAACGTTCAGGAAGACACACTTGAAGAAGAACAAAACTATTAGAGGAGCTGACGATATTGATGTACAGATGTCAGACTTCGTTAATAATTTACTCGCTCCAATTTTCAAAGGTATTTTCTTAATTATCTTGTTTCCTCAGATTAATTATTATCGTTTATTACAATTATTATAAATGTATAATTATTGCCTTTTTTTCCTCTCTCTCTCTCTCCAGTATATAGAAAACATTGGCATTTGGAGCTCGCTGGCTATTGGAAATTTCATCAAAACCTCCATTGTTTGCTAGGAATATTTCTTTGGAGTGTGCAGCACTGTCATCTCGACTGATTAGGTTAGCTCGAGTTACTCTTAAGATACACAGACTCCGCCAAAAAAAAAAAAAAAAAAACATATAAATACTTCAGCAAAATAAAAAACTGCGTAAAAGTTGTACCACTAAATTCATAGAGGCATCAAGCGCTGAAATATAAGTCCTCTTTCGACTTCTACAATTACGACAGATATTCAATGTGGTTCTCACAAGCTTTGAGATACTTTTGAATATGGCAAACGGTTGCTCCTATGCATTTTCCTAGCAAATTCTTATCAAGTAATTTCCTATGTCTAGGTGGCAATTGTGCCCTTTTTTATCAGGATCGTCTTCATTCAATGCATGGGATAATATTGGGTATGTAAGCTTTCAATTTTGTTGTTACAGAAAAAATTAGTTGTTATCTAATAAAGTGTACATACATTTTTTTTGGCAGATTCTGTATTTACTTAATATTGATGAGGCATTTCTATAAATTTGTTGAGGCTTGAATGAAGTTTTAAAATATTTTAAAATGTACATCATTAAATTTCATAAGTGCCTTACAGTTGATCAACTTTTTTTTTATTGTTTATTTTCTAATCCACAACTAATAAATGAAACATGCCTGTAGAAAGGGAGAAACCAGAATTCATGATTAATTGTGTGAAAAAATTTATTTGCAATAGATATAGGATTTGTGAAATCTTTAAATTTTTAAATCCACAAACTTTTCAACTGAAAATGGTGCCAAAAGGAAAGGTGTTGATGCTTCCAAATTAAGATTATTTTACCTGGTTTTGAAACACAATTCATTAATCTTAATATATAAAGTGCTTCGTCAGTCTGTTATATCACACAAATCCGGGCTTTTCATTGGCAATTGAAGCAAGTGACGCAACAAAAGTAAATGATTCGATGTTGCTTATTGCCTCTGCTCGGTTGCGCCGGGCACAACATCCATATAATGTTATAAAATGAAATACAATGCTCCCTCTATATAATGGCAAGTCCATATAATGAAGTTTTTTCTCGTTATCCGTAAATGCATCTCCACACACGTCTTGTCACTACCTTCACACACAAGCAGTGAGTGCACATTTCAAACCGTTCTGTTTTCAAAGTTATGGGAAGGAGGGATTTACTATCGTTTTTGAATGGCATTAGTATACTTTGATAGCAGACCAGTTTATCAAGCCATGTCTGGAAAATTTCCTGTAACTTGCTCACTGTTTTCATTTGCTCCGATGCATACTAATCGAAAAAATGATTCGTCAAATATTAAGCTCCTTGAACATGTTTAATTTTTTTCTTTCAATAAAATTCTGAATAGCAACAGACAATTTTGTAAAACATCTCCGTGAATCTTGGGAAAGTGGCCACTGCGACAAACAGCAGAGAATTTTCTCAGAAATTTATTACACTTATTAGATTTGACGTATTTGTCATGGTTTGGAAGCTATTCTTACTGAAAGGAGATCTGGATCCATATCTATTTCTTTGAATTCTAAAAATTCCATCAAGTTCTTTAAATGTTACATTTTTGGAACATTCCCTTCTTCGTCACAAGTCATCTATTCTTCTTTATAAGCTCACTAGCAGAGGACCCGGCGTTGCCCGGGATAATTATACTTGTAGGTAAGCAGAACAATCTCAAGAAGTTAAATTATAATTTCAAATTGGTTAAATAATAACCCAATCAATACAACACAGAGCGAAGATGCTATCCATTCTAAGAAAAATCCGAAAGACAGGAATTATAGGTGATACACCGGGACTTTATATAACTTCTTGTTGATTTGCCTCAGATTAAAATGATATCCATCTTCACCACCAGGGAACATCACTGGATACTCTAGACCCAAGTTTTTCTTGCCCTTGACGTAGAAGCTCTTATATCCATTGTTCAGATGTTTCCAATGCCAGTATAGATTTTTCTGTTTTAGCTGCGAGTTTCTCTGACCAGTATTCGTTGTTTCTCTTTCCTTTCCAGGCACATAAATTTTTGATAGGGAGCTCAAGGGAGACACGTGTGGCTCATTATTAATAATTCTTGGAAACAAAAGTTCAATCATCGCATTTTCAGCATCTTAGTTTCCAAAATATTCACATTCACACAGATGCAACAACATACCCTTTACCACTAATATTATACGCAGATGACGCAACAATATCATATGCAGACTCCTCGTTAAGTTCAATCAAAGAAACCTTTAACTCGGTCTTGAATAACCTCTTACTCTGGAACACAACCAACCTTATGTCCCTTAATTTAGAAAAAACCTTATATATCATCTTTCATCAGTGCAACAAAAAACTTGCTAAGAACGAATTCTCGCTAACCTATAATTTTCAACAGATTAACTCGTCCAAATCTTTTAAATACCTAGGAATTCACTTTCCCAAAACCTTTCCTGGGATGCTCACATTAATGCATTAGCTTCTAAGCTAAACCAACGATTAGGACTTTTTTTTCGTTTTCATTTTCTCCCTCCCAAAATCCATCTTTTGCTGTACAATGGTTTAATCCATTCCTCCCTCTCATATGGCCTCCTTTTTTTGGGGATCAACCACTAAATTTAATTTATTGTGCTTATTTTGACTTCAAAAATGGTTTATACGCATTTTGCTAAAGGTTCGTAAATCTACCCCAGTCTCTCACCTTTTTAATTCCGTGGACATAACTCCCATACAGCAACTTTACAACATTAACCTAGCACTTTTATATACAAAGCCCTCAATAATTCCATAGTTACTACCCTCCCCCAACAGTTATTTACCACTACTAGAACCCCTTATAACACCCAGTACTTTGATTCCTGCCAATCCCTCACATAAGACGAAACTTCCAACTCAAAAGTGTCTCCATCGCCAGGAATAGACTTGGGTCAACACTACCCTTAGCTCTCCGTTCATCACCAAACATTGCCACTTTCAAATACCATCTAAAGAAATATTTTTTAACAATATTCATTGAAAAGAAAAAAAATCATGTGGATTATAATGATCTTCAGTACATTGAAAAAAAATACATTAATTTTTTTTTTAATGTTTTTTTTGGTTTGTTCGTTTTATTATAGCTTGAATACATACAAATCCAAACCAGGGCCCAAAAAGCCAACGAGAAGGGTCCCCAGCAGGAGGAAATATATTAAGATTCCAAAGGAAAAAAACAAAAAGTAATAACAAAATTGTGTCGAGAAAAATAAAAAGAAAAAACAGAAAAAGATTTAAAGGATAAATAGATAAAACGAGAGAGAAAGAGAGAAAGAAAATGAGGCTAAAAGGTTAGTAGGTAAATGAGTTTAGAATGAATTAGGGTTTTCAGAATTCGTTTAAACGAGAAACACCCTGAAGAAGAGCAAATAAGTTCAGATAAATTAGACCACCATTTCTTTACCAGCATAAGAAACATTACGACGTTTATAATTACATTTTAGCAAAAGGAAGTCTAATTGAGTTTATGGATCAAATAGCATAAGATTGCTAATTATGATGATAATTATAATTGATTACGAAGGGAGATGATAAAAGCAGATGGCCATTTTTAATCTTGTAAATAAATAAACAGGGTTGTATTATGTAAATTTTGATAAACAGTTAAAATGCCCAAAGATTTAAAATGAGAGACTGAGTTGGGTTTGGGAATATGTAATAAGGAGCATAGGAACCATTTAAATTTGTGAATTTTGTTTTCGATGAAAATTGTCAAAAAAAAAGGGGGGGAAGGGTTGGCTTAAATTCAACGTCTGCATCTATTCAGGTAAATACGGTATATCAATATAATATTTTTAATATTTATTAAAGAACCCGTGGGTTGTCCCCCAACAGGCCAGAGCCCAACATGAGGTTTCTATAATAAAGGACAAACACAAAACCCGCGACTTGCTCGTTGCGAGAGCGATAAGACCGGTGCCTCAGCGCTCTCGGCCATCAAGTTAAATGTATAAAACAATAAAGAGTTTGGACATGTTAATCAAAACTTTTCCATGTAACCAAGTATTAATAGAGCCATGTTACTTAAAAGTTGTGTTAAATAAATGTTAATCAAGTAATCCCTGTCCTTACTGTATATAAGAAAGTAATTGTATTTACATGAAAAACCTGCAAGACTCGTTTCAGCTATAACCAATTAAGAGAATACGCGAAATATATTCAGTCAATTTTGTGTTCATGAGCATTGACATTTTAAAAATGAAGGACAAGATGTGTGTATTAATGGATTGGACAGATGGACAAAGTTTTATTTATGCAAAAAAAGGACTTTATTTTATCCAAATGCCTTCTATCTGAATTGTCTCAATTATTTTGGTTCAATTTTCAGTGAAATAATCTTGATTTTTTTTATTTACATTTTTTAAAACCTAAGTTTTAAATTAGCTGATTGTCCATTTTATTTTGTGTTATAGATATCAGTTTCATTGTCATTACTGCCAAGAAACCATTGCTATAAATCAAGATACCACATCAAAGAGAGAAACTTAATACTGTAATTGAAGACAAATTAACAGGTGGTTTTTTTTTTTTTTTTGATTTTTTTTTTTTTTTTTTTTTTTAATAATATATAGATTAATTTTTATTACAAAATGTGATTGTTTGTTATTATTTGTGGGTTTATTCATTTTTATTTTTGCTCATAAATAAATTTTATATTTTATAATATTGAATTATTTTGTTCTCTGGTAAAAAAAAAAAGTTAATTTTTAATTATTACATTTAAGATGTTTTAAGATATATTGGTTTTTCCCAAAGTAGGGATTGCGAGAATCTAGCTTGTCATCCGTTTAATATGCACATGCTTAGCACTGCCCCATTTGCCAAGTGAAGAAAAGAAACTAGAAGATAATTCCTGATTATGCATTAAGTTATTAATAAAAAATAAAAAAAGCTCACACACAGAAAATTCAATATAGAATTTATTATTATTATTATTTAGGAAGCATTCCCAAAGGAATAAATAAGATTGAGGAAAAGATCCGACGAAATATGTCGTTGTCACGTTAAAACACACAAGAACAGACGATTGATGGCTAATTCACATTTCTTGATTATACTGGTAGAGTTCCTTAATTCTTCTCCTGAAGTGAACACACGTAACTTGGTACCTTGAAGCTTCGCATAATATGGGTATATTACGGACCTCTGATTGTAAAGTATTCCATAACGGTATCGCGTTGTATGGAAAGTGTCTGGCGAGAAAGGTCGTTATCCTGTAAGGGATTTCGGTTTTATTTTTCCTTGTTGTTCAATACCTGTCTGATTTTTGTAGCCACTTTGAAATAAACGACGCCGGGTGAAGAGGATTCCGAAGCTCCCCTGAAAGTTCAACCAGGAGACCCATAGTTCGTAGTGCATCAAGTGTCGGTATCTTTAGTTTAAAACATAACTGGGTAATTGAGTCATACTTAGATGCTCTAAAGGCTGTTCTGAGCAAAGCATTGTAGGCTATTTTTATTCTTTGGAAATTGTCGGGGTGCACTGGCAACACCTCCTAAAGATAAGGCTTGAGCGCAAAAACGTCATACATTGTTACATCATCATCCGAAGAAATCGTTTAGTCGCATTTCTACCAATAATAAGCCCTGAAATGCGATTAAACGTATCTTCGGATGATGTAACAATGTCGGACGTTTTCGTGCTCAGGCCTTATCTTTAGGAGGCATTGGCACTGGCCCACAATACAACGGTATAATACAAAGAGGGGATAATTTTCATTTCAATGACCACTTTAAGTTCCTTATAAGATAAGAGAGTTCTCAGTCTTTTCATGAGATAACCTCGGCTTTTAAGTCCAGTAATAATTTTTTCACTTAAGGTATTAAAATGTAGCGTGTTGTCAAACGTGAAATCCAAAAAAGTCAATGACTGTCTCGTTTTTGATTTACGAGAGATAGTTAATATTTTTGTTTTAGTAGCATTCAACTTCATACCTCGACTACTATACCAATTTTCTATCCAATGAAGGTCTTCTCTTACTTTATTCATTATTACTTCATATTCATTTTCTTTGTAAGGGTAGTAAAAGATGTTATAGTCTACGTAGCTAGTTATTTGCAAATTAAATTTATGATGGTATAAGGATGAAGTGGCTACAGCAAATAGCAAAGGGCCTTGTATAACACCATGTAATGAGTCCTGATAACTCGGAGGATCACCATCGATGTCATTCTTCCTCTTCGTAAAATAGTCTTTAATTAAGGTAAGATACTCATCTGACACACCCAGGGATTTCAGATCTTCGAACAGTTGCTCACATGAATAGATGTATAAACAAATTTTTAATTTTAGAATATTCAATATATAAACTTTAATAAAAAATTACAAAAAAAAAAAAAATCTTTAACTACAAAGTATTGAAATATTACAATAAATCAAATACCGAAATACAGGGCATTTCTAAATTATCTCATTTAAAACCAATTATTGAGTTCATCAAACTTTCTGATGGTTTGGATAGGAGAAATTATCGATCTGAGAGCCAGGAGCTCGCCTCCCATTGGGCTTTCAACCGTGACAACTTGGTTGTCTTTAAGACACCTTGTGACAGCTTGGCTGACCGAGTGTCTGCGATAGCCCAATTGGTAGAGGCATCGGCCATGATAGTCGAGGTTCCTGGTTTGAATGCAGGTCGCAGAATTTTTCCTTCCATTTTTCAATCTAATGTAGTCTTCACTGGTTAGATACATATGTATTTTCATTTTAATTCATCAATTTTTTTTTTATTTTTATTTTTTTTAATTATTTCTTTATTTTTTAGCAACAAAAATAACAGACTGAACCCCAAAGGCTGGTATAGTCATTGACCAGCGAGTTGGGCCCACAGGGCACCTGAAAAGATAAACAGAAATAACATAAAACAATATATTAAGGTGATCATAAGAATCTTAAATAAAACAATAAATCTTGATAAGGAGAACAACATAAAAAAAAAAACATTAGAATTAGGAGTTGTGAGTTTGTACCTAATAAAATGAAATGGGAGCAAATGAAATTACATAAAGACAACATAAAATACAATGAGAATAAAGGGAAAGGGGGGAAAATACATTAGACTGGGCAGAAACGGCCACTAAAATATTAATAATGAACTATAAAATAGTTAACAATGCTTACAGGCTCGGTTGGGATCAGGTCGAGCAACTGTAACAAATGATTAACAAAAATAGCTTTGACATTCATAGTAGTAACAAATGTGATATCTACAAAAAGTAGCAATATTCAAGCAGAAAATACTTTATAACAACAGTCGAGACATAAAAGAACTTAACAGCTAAGTTGATAAGTGAAAAATCCATCGTGACAAATATCAAACAATAACACAGTAATAAAAATAATACCATATGCAAATATCTAACAAATGGAGTAAAGCTAGTTATGCCAAAATGTACTTTCTTAATAATGTACGGAACTTAGTCGTATTGTAGGTGTCAATTTAGCCCAATATTCTAATCCCGCATACGATATGCTTGTAATTAGATACTTTTGCTTGGACACAGGTAAATAAATGTCTTGCACCTGCCTTGTGGGATAGTTGTGTCTATCCTGAATTAACATATTTTATTGGTGTTGATACTAATAGAAGCAAATTATGAATCTTATACATGGAAGGGACAGAGCTGCATCTTGTATATTTGATCAATTGTAAGAATGCCCAGTATAAAAAAAAAATGGGAAACAAGAAAAAGTTTTAGGAATATTTAACAGCGTTCAGAGGAACCACTTCTGTAATATCCTAATTCTGGAAAGATTATAAGAAGTACAATCCCAAAAGATGGTATAGTAACACAAGTTTGAGTGTATCCATGAATAATACAGTAACATAAGGATATCCCTGGGCAAATAGTATAAGCTGGGGAGTATTCGCTGTTTCTTATTAAATTTAGTCAAAATAGTATCAATATGTAGGTCTCAAGCTAAATCATGAGACAAAACCAGGCCTAAATATTTGAAGGAGCTGACTGTATCAACCAGCTGATCACTATAGAATTTCAGAAGGGACACCAGGACATGGCATTTATTTCGCTGGTGAAAAAAACAAAAGCTTTGGTTTTGCCAACATTCACAGTCATCTTATCTTATCTAGTACAGAGGGTAGATTAAATTTAGTTAATAAGAGGCACTTACTCCTTCGAGGGAGTTTTGCGCCATCCCTAAATCTTAACGACTGCTGTATGATGGTCGCAGCAGCCGGGACCGACGGCTTTATGTGCCCTCCGAAGCACGGGGGGAAATGGAAATTTCCGTGATTAGCAACCCCGTGCCCAAGGTTGCTTAACTCCACTATTGCATTGAGCAAGGCGAGACAACTGGGCTACGGCTGCCCCACATTCACAGTTAATTTATTGTTAGACCAATCAAGTAAAGTGCCTAAAACATTATTGAGAGAAACTGTAAGGGCATTAGGATCGTTATTGGGTAAGAGCAATGTAACATCATGGTCATACATTATTATCTTAATGGAATTCAAGATCAGCGGAAGACCATTTATATATAAATTGAAAAACAACGGTGATAGGATGGAACCTCATAGTACTCCCAAATTCCTATTTACCAAGGCTGACTTAATTCCTCCATAAGATAAGTAATACTGCCTATCACTCAAAAAAAATCAGCGATCCAGGCCAGAGGAAATCCATAGATATTATAATGCACAGCCAATTTAGTTAGTAACACGGGAATAGAGATCGGTAAATTAATTATTGTAATTAATTCTTTCAAATCCACGTATTTTATTTCCTTATAATTTTGACTACTTTTTTAGAGGAATTGCGTAATTGATTATCTTTTATCTGACTGAAATATCTGAAAAGTAAAGAAAAACCTCTAATTCACAGAAGAAAAAAATTATCGACAGAAAGACTGTGCCTTCCTTCATTCTCACTTGTGAAAGTGACACTTCAAGATTTATATGTGGTATTTTATGAATTAGGGATTTTTCTTTATTTTCAAGTTTTTCAGTTTTAAAGTTTACCTTTCTTTGTGAACTGAAAAAGGAAAGGGAACTGACAGAAGTGTACGAACAAACTATTTACTTGCTAACAGAAGGACGAGTCACCACTCTGCTGGGATACCACTGATTGGTGGACTTAGGAAGGATGCTGATTCGTTTCTTTGGATTATCGAACATTTTATTACGTTAAGAATTATTGTTTTTTCCCAAAATTAATTGGATTAATTATTTAGAATATTAATTTGATTATTTAGAATATTGTAAATGATTGCTTCATCCACTGCTGTTTGTAGTTTAGTGCCTGTTTAAGCTGATATGATAATGAAATAAATCAGCAAAATAAACCATTCCAGAGCTACTAAAAAGGGAGGGAATCTCTAGTCCACAAGGAGATTTGAAATACCAGATACATATTTCAGCTACCAAGTAGTGAACTTTTGTCTCTCATCGCTGAAGATGGCTACTTGGTAGCCGAAATACGTATCCGGTATTTCAAATCTCCTTGTAGATTAGGAGTTTCCTTTGCTTTTGGTTGTTCCATTCCACAGTTTTTGCTTAATTTTTATTCCAGCGCTAGTTTCTTCATTTTCTTACTTATTCCAACAATAATAAGAGATGTTAACAATAGAATAGAGGGAAAAAACTTTTTGTCCATTTATTTACAAAAAGAATGGGACTTGTCAGGCAATATGGCATACTATTTATTATTTCGCTGATGCGTTTCAATAAACCTCATCCGCAGAGCAAATCATATACTAAGACAAAGTTATAAAGAAGGAAACAAAAGGCTAAAGAAAACTAATAAATATATTTATTTCCTTGTCTGGATGTACATTTCGACCACCTTGTGGCTATCAGTTAGCACAAGAAGTTTTTTTCTCTCCTATTATTCCAACAATGCTGATCACTATGCAATTATTAGAGTTCATAAATTTATTTATTTATTTCAGTGTTCTCCCCCCAAAAAATGTACAGATGGGTTGAAGGAAGCAATTGCTGCGAGGACAAAAATTAAAAACAAACCTAAACATTAAGCAACATTAGAAAAACGTTGTTTATTTATTAAGCTGGGTAATCACTGAAACCAGTTGGTTTATGTACCCCTTCAAAATAGCCTAGGGAGAACAGTCTGTTAATTCTCTTGTCTGAAGTTCTAGTAATGATAGCACCGATCAAAGTACCATATGTTTTTGCGCAAAGAACAGTATTGAAGGAACCAATTTCATGTCTAATATAATTTAATTCTCTGAGCCAGGGTTCTGCCGAGTTAATTTACCCTTCTATAAGGTTATTGTTCTCTGTATTGTGTTTAAAAACAAAATTAAAAAAGATTGAGAGTACAATATTTTAGTTTTAATGCCAACTAGTTTCAGCATTTAATCCCGCCTTCATCAGGGTGCAAGCGAAACAGGCTAGCAGCATTTATTAATAACGTTATTCAGGTTGTTTTTCACTTTGTATCATTAAGTCAGGCTGTTAGCCTTTTTTCCTTGTACCCTGAAGAAGGTGGGATTAAATGCTCAAACTAGTTTATTTTATTTCATTTTTGACATAAACTGCCCAAAATACACAACAAGAAAGAAAATCAATACGTATGAAACGACACTTATTATTGTGGCATATACATGTATAGAGATAGTAGGACCCAGTTATATCTTAAAGAAACTTTACCATGGCCACTCCATGTGTGTATATGAGTCAAGAAGACAAATGATTATGAATTGTCTGAAGTAAAATTTAATTGATTTATTGATTTGAGATATAATTATGAAATGAGACAGTATCTGCATTTAGTAATAATTGCTTCAAAAAGAAAGTTAATCAAAGTACAAAAAGAAAGAAATGTATATACCCACTAAAAATTACAAATTAACTCCTGGTTTACTTCAAAGCATAAAGCTGAAGTATGAACCAAATAAACCAGGGGAAACCACAATTCCGCAAGAGAATTTATTAGCACTGATGCGAATTTCAATGGCCAAGCCGCCCTCGTCAGTGTGATACAAGATGATCAGAAGCCTGTTCTGATGTAGTAACAGGTTAACACAGATCTTATATAGTAAGAGATCTTACAAACTAACCAAGATACAAACAGTTATACAATGACTAATCAGGAGCAAAGTTATGAGAGAATCTAAATATCGTTTATAGTAGCCAATGCCTGAAATTTTTTCTTCCTTGTTAAATGTCCTTTAAGGTGTAGCCAATCTGAAACGTTTAGAGGACCACTATCCGTATTTAGTAACTTCTTATCTTCATTGGCTATTTCAAGGGATTCCAGTAAGTTCAGTATTCTTGGGTTACTTGTGCTGTGTAGGATTTGGAAGTCCTTGTTGAAGGTGTGTTTCTGATCTAATATGTGGTCAGCGAATCTGGAAACTGCGAGCTTCCCATTTCTAACGTTCTCCAACTCTGGTTTTGATGTCTGGTTGCATCTTCCTGTGTAGACCTAATCACAAGATCCACATGCCAACTTCTAGATTCCTGGTTGATCATCTGCGCTGATCTTGTCCTTAGGGCCACCTATCAGTCTCTTAATAGTAATTCCACTTTTGTGTGTAATTGTAAGACCGTATTCTTTTGCGCTCTATTTTTAGGCCTCTATTCAATTGGGTATTATATGGAAGAATCATGTAGTTGCTAGTTCTTCTGATCATCTTGTATCACGCTGACGAAGGCGGCTTGACCATTGAAATGCGCATCCGTGCTAATAAATTCTTTGTGGAATCGTGGTTTCCCCTGGTTTATTTGGTCGTTATTAGTCCAGTTTCTGGTAAGTCTCCCGTTTACAAATTAGAATATTAAATATAGTTGTGAAACTTGTTACTATAAAAATTTTGGATTTTTGAAATTCTGACTCCGAATAGTTAAAGACTACCAAAAAGTAGAATAGGAATGACTGTAAGGCCCACCCTCTATCTCTTTGTCTTCATCAATAAATATGGGTTCAAAACTTTAAAGTTCCCCACTTTCGAGTGCCTCGATCTCCTAAACGATTGGATCAATTGAAAAAATGCCAAGAATAAAACATTTCTCAAATGTTGTGTACAATGTAAAAATGACATTAAAATAGGGCTTCTTTATTAAGAATGTCAAAGTTGTCCCCTCTCCGACTCTCAGGGGGGGTGGGGGCTCGAGTTAGGTATCATTGGATAGCTTTTTTTAAAAAAATATTAAACACGTATTTTTTAAATTTTTTTTGTATGATGCTTATTTTTCGAAAAAAACTCCTGGTACGTGGGGGCTGAATGACCCTGTAGGTTCTTGTGCTTCAACCGCATGCAATCATTAGTTGACATTCCACTATTAAACTTGGAAAAACCGCTATGGAAACTTGCAAGTTGATAAAGCAATTGTCATGTGATGATGCACTATCTCGTGTACATGTTTTTGAATGGTTCGCAATATTTCGAGAAGGCCGGGAAGTAGACGAACACACGGGATATATGAAAACTGGTCGAACACAGGAAACGATCAGCGAATGAACCTGAAAATGATGGAATAAATATTAAACATTAATCGAGAAACAATTCGCCTAATATTGACAAGATTTGGGCAAAAGGAAACAGTTTGCTCGGTTTGTGCTACATTTCTTAACAGATGAGCAAAAAGGAAATCAAGGGAGTGGATGCTTGCACGGAATTCGTTGCGGCCGCAGATGCCATCCCGGACTTTCTGGATTCAATTGTGATAGGGGACGATACCTGGTGCTATCAATATGACCCCGAAACAAAACGACAGAGCAGGTCCCCAACAATCCCGAATACAGAAATTTCGGTTTGAAAAGTCAAGAACAAAAGTAATGCTCCTCACTTTCTTTAACAGCACTGGCATTATCCATAAGGAGTTTGTTCCGTCTGTCAACAAGGAGTACTACAGGGAAATTTTGTAGCGTCTGATTAAGAGAATCTGTCGAGTACGGCCACAATCTCATGCAAAAGGGAGTTGGTTTTTACTGCACGATAATGCCAGACTGCACACAGCAGTACTTGTCAAGGAGTCCGTAGCCAGTAACGTAATTGTGGAGCTTTATTATTATTATTAGGATTAAGCACTCGCAAAGGAGTAATGGAAAAGGTAAAAAAAAAACCCTCCAAAAACAAAAGAACCGCGGAGAAAGGATCAAAGGCTCGTAAAAGCCAAAACTTCAATAGAGACTAAAAGAGAAGTAAAATGAGCTTAAAGTGGAAAGGAAAAGAGAACTACGAGCATAAAATTACTAGGAAAGGAAAGGAAAAGAGAACTACTCGTATAACAGCATAAAAAAAACCGACCCTATAAATTTATATAGTACGACTTTAGACAGCGCTTAAAATGAATGCAACTCGTAGCACATTGGGGCAAGGTACACTGCAGGACAGTGTTACGGATATTGTAAGGCGGATCGTTCCAAATGGCAATAGCACTATAAGGGAAACTTTTGGATTTGAACCCTGACATTTTAAAAGGTATCTCAAATAGGAACCTTCTTGTTTGTCGGACTCCGTTGCCTATCTTGAACCACTCTTTTACGAAGGCAGCAGGATGGTTTTCATCACGGATAGCGCTCGCTAACTCAGAAATCAGCGCAACCTTATAAATAACCATAAGAGTAGGTAGATTATGGCGAGAACACACATTAGTAACAGAGTCCAATCTACTCATTTTAAAAGCTGTCCGTATAATTCTGCTATAGGCAACAGTTAGTCTTTTGAGATTAGCTGTACATGTTGAAGACCAAAATAGGGCTCCATAAGCCACACTCGGGACTATGACGGCCATAATAAAGTGACACAATTGACTGCTTGATAAGAAAGACCTAAGTCTTTTCACAAGATAGTTTTTGCGGTAAAGTGACATTATGAGTTGATCAATCATATCATTAAACCGTAATTTAGAATCAAAGGTTATACCCAAAATCTTAATAGTACTAGTATACGGTTCACCTTTGGCACACGTTAGAATTTTAGTCTTAGTACTATTGAGACTAAGGCCTCAAGTACTATACCAGTCGGACAGAAAAAGTAGGTCTTGGTTGAGAAGTTTGATGGCATTATCGAAATCATGACGGGGAGATGTAGCGAACAAGAAGTTGTCGTCCACGTAACTCAGCAAATCAAAATTAAATTGGTGACTGTAAAGAGAGGCAGTAGAAACCGCATAGAGTAAGGGGCCCTGGACTATGCCACGTGTAGATTGTTTCATAATTAGAGGATCATAACAAATGATGTTAGCTCTATCCTGGAGGTAATCATGAAGTAATTCTAAATAGGCACTAGAGACACCCAAAGCTTTTAGATCACTTAAAAGCTGTGGCCTAGAAATTGAATCAAAGGCCTTAGATATGTCTGTTTGAGCAATTATAAATTTACTACCCTGATCAAAGGCAGTTACAGCTTTTAAATATATCTGAAGCGGTACCCAAATGACCTTTTGGTGAGGCCTACTACCTCTTTGTTGTTTCGGGATTTTTGTCCATAAGTAATCACTAAGGTTATCAGCTTTCTCGACAGTTTTTGTTACCGGTGACAAAACAGATATCGGGCGATAGTTTGTTATATCAGCCGGGTCACCCTGTTTGTAAATAGGGTTAATTTTTGCTATTTTTAGGGCCAGAGGAAATTTTTTCTTACTAATTATCAAAGTACATAATTGATAAATCATCTTAAGGCCGGTAGCATTAAGATTTTTAACTAACTTTGCTGCCATGGTAAGGGGATAGCAGGGGCCTTTGATCTTAACCTTTTTTTATTAGTTTGACAAATTTCCAGCCATACGGTATACCGGGTTCTGGAGATCTATCTTGGCACTTGTCAACAGAATCAATTATGTTAAGAGGTGAGGTAGATTCGTAGGGTTATTTACCCAATCTAGATACTTACAAAAATCATCTTGAGACATGCTAGGTTTCTCACATATGCAATTACTGCGTATTAATTGCCAAATGCGTATCGATTTGGAATAACGGGCAACTGTGGCTCTTTTTGCCTCTCTAATCGCTTTTTTATATACCTTGTTGGCCTGTTTGAACTGCTGTAAAGATTGACAGTCATTTAAAAGCATATAATTTCGGTATCATCATCCCTATTCCCTTGTGACTTCCCAAAGGTGACAGGTCTGAAAGGACACAGATTTGAGAATACGTGATGTTAGAGCCAAATTTGGAAGGATTAAGACAGGATTTTTAAAGCATGTTTCCAAAACTTACGAAAGCTGCAGTAAGTGTGTAGCCTCAGAAGATAACTATGCTGGCTAACAAAAAAAGGTGAAGCACCAAGAAGGAGTGGTTGAAAGTGAATGAAACTACATATGATGAAAGAAATGTAATTTATTGTACTGATTGCAATATGGGATGAAACAGACAAAGCAACTGGCAGTACAGGTGGAATGTTGGCGCCAGGTCAGTAGGATCCAATGTATGCCCTTATGCGGTTCGGAATGGTGTCAAACAGCCTTTGGATCCTCTCCTGAGGCAAGTAAGTCCACAGTTGTTACAGCTGTCCTCCAGATCCTGCAGATTAGTCCTATGGGAGGACCTCAGTAATGGAGAGGCCTGGGGATCTTGCTGGCCACAGGAGGACCTCAACATGCTGTAGGCAGTCCAGAGACACATGTGCTGTGTATGGGCGTGCGTTATCTTCTTGGTACAATGTCCAGGGTGCGGTTCCAAAATGTCTGTGACATTGCTGTGCCATCAAAGTCTGCCAAAGCACTATTAGAGGTGACCTGAACGCATATCTAGTGGCTCCCCACACAATGATGACAGGGTTACGCCTGTATCTCTCCTCAATATGGGACGGCTTTTATAATGAAATGAGATTCCCACTCTGATGACCATTATGCTGAACTGAACGAAATATCATCGTGCTGTGATTGATGATTTCCACCCAGCCTATTTTATCAAAGCTTGATACGTTAATTCGAAGGATGCAAGAGAAATGCGTAAATACTGATTTGAATGTCTTGTGATGTTATCTACAATATATCCTCTGTGGAATATTTTTGAAATGAGGTATTCCGTCTATTTGAATTAAACATCCTTACAATCTATGATTACGTAGGTACCATATAAAATATACTACGGTTTTATGTGGCACTAATCTATTAGCAATTCAAATTTCAGGCCTTAAGCTTTATTTCAACAGAAATTACAATACTTTATTGCAGTTAGCATTTGTTCAAAAGTATGGAATATTAATTTCGTCTTTTTGTTGTTGTTGCCTTATTTGGACGGCGCGAATTTCTATTGGACAAAACTTACTTAATCATGTTTTGTTTCTTTTTTCAGAATCTGGATTGCAGTGATATGAAACGTGTCTGTCCAATCCTGTTAAATTTTAATTTTGAGAAACTGCATTTGTATAGGGAGAAGTTTGCCCATCCTTTAAAATTCCCCATTGGCCTTGATTCCATCATAACCAGAGCATAGAGTTTAATAAATAAAATCAGACTCGTTTAGAGGAAGCATTTATCTGATGTAGCTGATAAGTTTACTCAAAAGAGATGCAAAAATAGGCGAATTACCTAAAATGGACGAATGGTTTTACAGTTAAAGTTTTGGATTGTCAGCGAGGAAATCCTTTGATAGTCATTGGCAGTAGTTACCATCTGCAATCGTTGTTTGTCGAGTTGATTCATTTCCATTCTTGGGAAAAGTATCTTTTACGTGATGAAAGGGTTTCTTTTCTGGTTGTTTGTTTGTTTTTTGGGTTGTTTTGTTTTTTACCTACTACTATTTTTGCCGTTATCCAGCGTTTCGAAGAAGTAATTTGCCAAGTGATAAGAAACGATGACGTTCGATGAAAAAATGAACAGGATGCACGTGTGCATTTCCACTCATCCGCCGTCACTGAGCGTCTTATCATATTCGAACGTATGCTCTTTTTTTGCATCATCAGATTGCATTCAAGGTATTTGGATTTAAAAAAAAAAGTGATAGGTTTTCCAGTGGCTTAGCTCAATGTACGAAGGATTTTTTTTTTTTTTTTTTAAGGGGCGGAGGCGTGCCGTTTTAGAAATGTCGGATGGTTCGGAGGAGAAGCTAATTCTCTCTTGTCATTTATTTCAGCATCCGGCAAGTGGAAAACCGCCTATCAACGGGATCTGAACGGATATAATTTTTCTTAATTTCATTCCGAGTTTTTCGTTCACATTTGGAACAAATAGAAAAGGAATCCTTCCACGAAAGAAAGAAAATTATTGCCGAATACATTAATAATTATTCTATCAGTTTTCTCATCCCCGTCCAATTTTTTTTTTTTTTTGAGAAAACAGCGACATATGAAAAGAAAAGAAAATAAAAACTTCTAATCCACAAGAAAGGACAAGGCATGAGATACTGGATATGTATTTTATGTTCTCATTAAATATATGCTATCTATTTAATTACAAAAAAAATAAATAAATACCAGCTGAGTATTCGCATTACAGCCTTGCCAGAACGATGCTAACAACGCAAAATACACTTCTCTTCATTTGTTTGCCACCTTCTAGACAAGTCGTTCCATTTCGCCCTTTATTATTACTAGTGCATTCATTAATGCTCTCCACGTACCATCCTGCCCGAATGTGTAATGCCATCGACTCTAATCTTTACTGACAAATTACCTAAATTATTAACCATCATAAAGCCTGTTAACTAACTAAAAATTCGGCAAACTTATCCTCAAACGTAACCTTGTCGTTTTCCTTTTCTTCCTATCGGTAGCTAAAAACTTTAGCTTCATTTTTCAGTGGAGCTCGATGACCATTATGTCTATAGACCGTGATCTCAACTGAGGCCAAGGAGAAAGACAGATCCGAGAGCTTGAATAGTCACCTGATCTAGCAACAATCCAAAATTCATTATTTCCAACAAACGAAGAAACGCTGATTGTTAAAATTAAAGATGGAAGCAATGAAGGTTACATTGTTGCTAGATCTAACTTGGTCAGGTGACTTTTTAGTGTCAGCACGATCTTTTAATAGAAGCGGCTAGCGACACGGTAGAACATGACTTCATGGCAAGTTCCTGTAACCGGCCGAGGGGAAATCAACTGCCCCCTTAACCAAATAGGTTGGGGTATATATCAATTATTTACCCCCGGAGGGGGACGTCGTAGACAGAACGCCGAAGGCGTTCGAGTAACGGAAAACAGTGACCAATGAGCCTCATTGACTTCGCCCTGAGGGCCTCAAACAATCTTCATTATTTCCAACAAACGAAAAAATACTGATTGTTGAAATGCAAGATAGAAACAATGAAGGTTGGATTGTTGCTCGATCTGCTTTGGTCATGTGACTTTTTAGTGCCCCGGCCTGTCTTTTTAGTTGGCTTTGCTCTTTCGTAGCCTACGTAACAATACCATTTTTTAAACCCTATATTTTGAGTTTCGATAAGGAACTTTTTGCTTAGATTGATGTATGGAATCACACTATGTAATTATTATCCTACATTTTCCGTACACCGTTTTCCGTATACTCAAAATTTGACCGCCATTTTGCCCATGTTCCCGAATAGATAGGACATGTGTGCTATCTTTTACAATTTTTACTTACTTTTTGATGCTCTATCCGAATCTGAAGTCAAAATCAAAAAACTGGAATTGACCGACTTCGCAAAACCAGTTAAAAAAACATCATTGAAACTACTCTTCATGCATTAAGAGTATTTCTAATACACCGTTAATTTTTATGATCTTTCAACGTCTTTTCCACCACACGAACTAACACTTCTATATTAAGAACCCAGCCTTAAAACTAATTTTACCATGATTTTTTCGAAGCCAGACGCACCGTAAAATAGAAATGGTATCTTGAGGCATCCTGTAAGTTCAAATTTCTTCTCTGAAATTCCCGGTACGAACAAAACATAGTAGTGCGATGAGGAGAGTAGGATTAATTTCTTCCAAATATTGAACAACACAAGCAAAATTATAGCATTAATATTGCTCTCCTCCCCATCTTTCGGCATAACACAATGTTTGCGCTACCACGGATACCACGACATGTGAAAAACCTTTGTATACAACAGTACGAGATGCGTTTGTCCGTTGAATATCAGTGAGCACCATTATTTGGATATTGTGTTCTCTTTTTCAATAATTAAAAGATCGGTGAGGTCTTTGATAACGCACGACGATTCACTGCAATATTAATTGAACTAGAAGTCTTGCATGCGAACAATTTCGCAAGATTTAAATGCTACGGTTACTTGGCCGCTGCCGCCTCGCTTATGTACGAGGGCATATTGAAAAGTAATGCCTCCATGGCTGTAACTTTTTTATTTTTTAACCGATTTTCAAAATTCTTTTTGTATCTGATACTCACATTTGTCCTCTATGTAATGCACTATTCACTTTTCGACATAGTCCCCATCCCTTTCCACGCATTGCGCCAACGCGTGACTAGTCGGGTGAACCCGTCGGAGAGGAATACCGGGGTTGTTGTCGACACCAGGACCGAACGGCAGGTTTCACCTCGTCGTCAGAACGCAACTCATGCCCCTTAAGGTGCTCTTTCCTCTTTGGAAGTGGTGAAAGTCGCAAGGTGCAAAGTCTTTCATTTTTGAACTGCAGTTTTTCATCTTTGAACTGTAGGCGCTGCAACCCCCTCTGATGTGTGGCGATCGTGTGCGGACGGGCGGCGTTATCGTGCTGCAGAAGAGGATCCAAAGCTGCCATTCAATCCTCGTGTCGACGACAACCCCGGAATACCTCTCCGACGGGTTCACCCAACTAGTCCACGCGTTGGTGTAATGCGTGGAAATGAATGGGGACTATGTCGCAAAGTGAATAGTGCATTACATAGAGGACAAATGTAAGTATCGGATACAAAAAGAATTTTGAAAATCGGTTAAAAAATACAAAAGTTACAGTCATGGAGGCATTACTTTTCAACATGCCCTCGTATTTCTTGCCGTTGTATGTGTATTGTTTTATTGCTTGGCAATTGTTTTACCCATAGCAATGCACGTACGCACAAGGAAAATAATATAAGGATTGCTTAAATACAGGGTGACAATTAATTATGGCAACTCGTTATGTACTAATTTTTTAATCCTAAAAACGAAAAGTAAAGTAATTGACAACTAATAAATAGAACATGGTCCCTTGGTAATAACATGTTCAATCGGTTTTGAAGTGGGCTCCTTTGGCGGCGATACAAAGCCCCAAACGTGTCTTCAAATTTTCAGCAATGGGCCGCAAGTCGTCGGGTGACAATCTGTCCCATTTTTGGCACAGGGACTTCTTCAGCGACTCCAAACTGTTGTGGCGTTTAGCACAGGTCTTGGCTTCCAAGATCGACCATACGCTGTAATCCATCGGATTGAGATCGGGCGAGTAGGGCGGCCACTGCTGAGACGTGATGAAATCCGGAAAATGGCTCTTGCGCCGCTCCTGCGTCATTTTCGCTCTGTGAGCTGGTGCAGAGTCTTGTTGAAAGGTCCAGTCCGCATTGCTGAAATGCTGCCGAGCCCAAGGAAGTACCACAGCCTCGATAATATCACGACGGTAAACTTGTCGGTTGATTTTGGCTTATTACCTCGATAATATCACGACGGTAAACATGTTGGTTTCACGAAAACGAGGAGTGTCTTGCCACTGGCGCAAATTCCGCCCCAGACCATCACGGACTGCGGATTTTTGGCGACGTTCGATGACTACAGATGTGCGGGTGCCTCTACTGACCACACACTGTCGTGTTGGTGATTGTGTGCCTGCTCCACAGTGAAGAGCTTCTCGTCTGTGAAGAGGATGCGCTTCCATTTCTCACCTGCGGCCCGACGCTTGATTTGGCGGCATCTGTGGAGCCGTACGCGCTTGTTTTCTTCTGTGAGGAGCTGGACTTTTTGGAGCTTGTAGGGTTTGAGTTTGAGTTCCTCTGTTGCCATTTTCCGCACCAATTCGCGGTTCATTCCGGTCTCACGAGCGATTTGTCTCATTGAGACCCTCGGATTTCGCTGGACTCGCTTTTTGATAATTTTGCGGTTCCTGGATGTGTTGGTGGTATGCTTTCTTCCTCTTCCTGGACGGTCGCCTTCATGGCCAAGCTCTTTGAACTGTTTGACTGCTTTGGAGACGACGTCTCTGCCAACATTGAGCAAACGAACAATTTCACGTTGACGCTTTTCTTGACAACAGCTCCAAAATTGCATTGCGTTTGCTTGACATTTCAAAACACACATTGCGTTTGCTTGACATTTCAAAACACATTAACTCCTAATAAATTGAAACACGGACGACTTGCCCAAGAACATGCAGTGATTGCAATGAATTAAAAATTATTTGGTGTCGCTTTAATATATTCGCGCCTGGACGCGTCCATTTCTGTTGCCATAATTTATTATCACCCTGTACAATTCGTGCCGGATGGTTTGCAGGAAAAGTCGGCATTGGCTTAAACGCAGCGTTTCCCATATTTTTTTTTTATCTTGTGGTACACTAAAAAGATCTAAAAATATTTCGCGGCACTTGTTTCAACCTCCAAGAATGAAATCACTTCAATCTTGAGCTGGATGAAACGCTTTAACATTTCTTTATTTTTTTGAAGCAATTTTTAATTTTTTCGAAAAATCCCGCGGCACACTGACTTAAGAGGCTACTATCACTAGGTATATTTAATTTATATTTAATTTTTTATTTTCCATTATCAACTTAAGAGTCAGTAAGACTAGGGGCTGTTTTTCGACTGGAGCTGGTTTATTTATTTACACTCTTAACTAAAGTGTGGCATAAATGCCTTTTAAAACAAGTTGATATTTAATTGAATTTGATTCCGTAAAAATTTATACCGTAAAACCTTTAATTAATCATCTTCTATGACATTAAGGATGGAACAAAAAAAAAAAAAATGGTTGAAACCCGATTCATTCTTGATTGCTGGATCTAACCGAAATGTTTGAATCGCGATTTCGATTGCTCATCAGTGGTGTTCAGTGGCGCCTTGTAAGCTCCACGTATCAACAGTTTCAATAGATGCACGTAGATCAATAAGTTTCGGCGCCGAGATTTTCAATATCAAGATTAAATGTCGCGAATGGCTTTTCACCTGGATCGGTATTGCGTGATTACCGGTTTTTGTAATGAAATGAGATTCCCACTCTGATGACCATTATGGCTGAACTGAACGAAGTATCATCGTGCTGTGATTGATAATTTCCACCCAGCCTATTTTATCAAAGCTTGATACGTTAATTCGAAGGATGCAAGAGAAATCCGTAAATACTGATTTGAATGTCTTGTGATGTTATCTACAATATATCCTCTGTGGAATAGTTTTGAAATGAGGTATTCCGTCTATTTGAATTAAACATCCTTACAATCTATGATTACGTAGGTACCATGTAAAATATACTACGGTTTTATGTGGTACTAATCTATTAGCAATTCAAATTTCAGGCCTTAAGCTTTATTTCAACAGAAATTACAATACTTTATTGCAGTTAGCATTTGTTCAAAAGTATGGAATATTAATTTTTCCTGAACATGAGTATGGAATATTGTCTTGTAGTATATTGTTGGTCCACCTTTGGTCCACCATGATACGATGAGGTAGAGAGGAAAAAAGTTGATCACAAACACTTGCATTGATTTCAGACCAGCATTGTTTAATTGCACACTTCAGTTTTTTGGGACTTTTTGGGCAACATTTTTCTTCAAGGTAGTCCACAAATTTTCAATCGGGTTCAGGTCAGGGCTATTTGCCCTATTCAATTCAGAGACCAGAGTGGAAATTGCAACAACATCAAGTGTACATCTAAAGTAAGATTACGTGAGTAAGAAATTATTTAAACTAGCAGTGGCATCCTTGGAGAGGTCCATCCATTGTGAGCCTTTGAAAAATTTTTTTTCGAATTTTTCATTAAGATTTTTTACTGTATTAATTCTAAGCGTTTTCATGTGTTTATTTTTAAGATATTTCAAAATTTAATCAAAAAAACAAAGAGTCAAGAGCCACGCCGGGGTTATCACCTAGCTTATTTGATAGCACAGCAGATCCAAACATTTCATAAAAATACATTTTGGCTATATTTTGTGTGAATGTGAATATTTTGGAAACTGAGATGCTGATAATGCGATGATTGAATGTTCGTTTCCAAGCATTATTAATAATGAGCATAAAATGATGATGCAGTGACAGCAAATAAATTAGGCAGCGTCTATTGAGGAGGCAAAGGAGTCACAGGTTTCTCCCTTGAGCTCCCTATCAAATGTCCAGACGACTGGCAAAAATTTACGTGTCTGGAAAGGATAGAGAAAGAACGAGTATTGATCAGAGAAAGTCTGCAGCTAAAACAGAAAAATCTATACTGGTATTGGAAACATCTGAACAGCGGGAGTTTCGAATAGAGCAAGGCGATATAAGAGCTTCTACGTCAAGGGCAAGAAAAGCTTGAGTCTAAACTATCCAGTGATCTCCCCGGTAGTGAAGATGGATATCACTTTAATCTGAGGCAAGTCAAAATGAAGTTAAATAAAGTCCCGGTAAATCACCTAGAATTACTGTCTTTCGGATTTTTCTTAGAATGGATAGCCCCTTTGCTCTGTGTTGTATTCATTGAGTTATTATTTAACCATTTTGGAGTTATAATTTAACCTACAAGTGTTATCATCCCGGACAACGCCGAGTCCTCTGCTAGTAATTAACAATAATCTGAGAACAACAGGGGAGGGGGAATCGCCAGATAAACTGGAAGTCCAAACCCGATGTTGTCTCCCAACAGGCAAAAACCCCAAAACGGAGTTAATAGAAATACATTTAAAAGGAAATAAATTAGATATTGATAATATAATAATGACAATATAATTATTAATAATATAATACAAAAATAAGGATAATAATAAAATTAGGATAATAGCAAGAAATTAAGCCTCCTGAGAAAGGTATAGGAAAGTAGCAGAAGCCCTGAGTTCATCTATTTTTTTATTCCTTCATCTGCACTTTTTAACCCCCCCATTTTTTAAAATCAAAAATTGATTTTCTCGAACTTTGTATTTAGAAAATATAAAAGAACCCTATCTTCTTTACTTTCTCATCATTTTCGATCGAATGATATATGACACTCCATATGTTGCCATATTTCTAAAGACCAAGTGATTGCCAAACCCATTACTCCGGCCCGATTGGGACAATTTGGCCCAAACTTTACAGTAATGTTGATCTTGCTTAGAGGAACCTGCATAAATACGCGTAGACCTTTTGATCCCCCCTAATTTCCGCCCCCGAAACTCCGACCCCAGTGGGCCAATCAAAACCTAACTAAATAGTGAAGGCACATGCCCATAGTAAGCTACATTCCGAATTTCAACCTTCTACCTCATAAAATGCAGAAATTATGAAGGGGACGGACAGACGGACATTGTGAAAACAATAAGTAGCTCCATTCTTCCGCTACTTAATAATGTTATAATGAATGTTTTCATTAATTAATGTCTATTATAATAATTAAAAACTAAAAAGTAGAAAGAATAACTTCTTTTTGTCCAGAGGAAGATTCGTCAAAATTAACTTTTAATTTGTAAAACGGATCGATATTCGATATAATAGTTCTCCATTTTCATAGAGATAACAACGTTTTAGCTTGCCTCTTGGACCTGGACTGGCGAACGACAAGATTGAGACACAAGTCGGTAACATAAGTGTTACCTGTATTAATTCTGCAGAACGTTTTATACATAAAACTATGATAGTTGACAGATAGATGGAAAATGGACGAACTGTTAAATGGAAATTAAAATTTTAAAAACTTGTTAACTTCTTTCTGTATCAGGATGAAATTTTGCGTATTATCTGAATACCAGATCCAGATGCCATTTATTATTTTTGATAGACTCAAAGATTTGACTCAAATGGTCAAAAAGGTAAACGGATCTTTAAAGAAATTCACAACTTTTTACATATACCAATTTTTTTTTCCACACATCTTTAGTCAAAAATTTTATATGGGTGGGAAAAGAAAGAGAAGTTTGAAATAAGATACCTAGATCTTTAAGTAAAGTACTAGAAGACAGGGGGGGGGGGGGGGAGGCAGAAGAAAACAAAGTTTGCTGTTTTGCGTGAATAAAAAATAATAATAATAATAATAATTCAAATTTATAATAATAATAATCGCTCTCCTACGATGTAATTATTTGCGATTGTCTTCTATTGATGTTTAATGAGTGGATATTTTACCAAGACCGACTTTTTCGAATGGATTTCCCCTTTTTATCCGTTTGTCGAAATCATTCCCACGTTCTTCATTCGATTGAACTTCGTAGAATTTTAAGCATTTATGGCGCAATGACGTCAGAAGGAAATCCCGTTCTGAGAGGCGAACTATTTGGCATCGCCCAATAGACAAACCAAACGGCAACCATTGTGATTAGGGGAGCCCATGAAACGATTGCAGCATGGCCGAGAGGGCGTATTGCGATTATCCAGAGCCCGTCCCTCGAAGCCGGTGAAAAGAACGGGCAGAGAATCCTCTTTAAATCGCTTCACGGGCTTTACTTTCCGACTTAACAGGGTGACTTTTTATAGGAGGCAGGGTTTGGATAAAGTGGATTAATGGGCTCGTGACTTGCCCTTCCAGTTGAGTGCCATCGCAGATCTTTCCGAAGTGAACCCGGTGTCGTTCACGTTTCCACTTTGAGAATGAGTGAGGGAATAGCTGTTCCACCAAGGGGACGCGCATCAGCGCTAGGCTTTTCTAGTTCTCGAGTCGCGGGTTCGAATCCCGCTAAAATCATGGAAGTTTGTGTTTGCCCCGGAAACGTGAACAGATGGACGTAAATGACCCTAGATATCGGCTCGCTCAAAATTTGTTATTATCAAAAACTTTCAAGGCACATTCTCCTAACAAATAAACTAGTCAAAACTAAGTTAAATATGTGCATAAGAATATACAATAACGAGTACATAAAAAGCTCTTTAACCACAACGTAAAATGCAAAGGGAATAAACAAAATAAAATAAGAATTTTATAACGAAACTTAAGCAAAAAAATAAAATAAATTATAAGTAACAAACAAATGCCAAGTAAAATAAAGCATTCAGAAAGAATAAAAATCAAACAAAAAGAGAAATACAGAATTCCTTATAATTTTTTGCTTAAGTTTCGTTATACAATTCTTTTGTTCATTCTTATTTTTATTTTGTTTATTCCCTTTGCATTTTACGTTGTGGTTAAAAAGCTTTTTATGTTCTCGTTATTTTGCATAAAATTTTGCCATTGAAATTTCTCTCAAGTGACTTGCAAAGCTCTGTCGCTTCAAGATTTTCTATGGCGTTCCAGTACACTCTCCGACAAAAATATAGAGATTTTTGAATAAGTGAAAGGTTAATCACTTTGAGATTAAAATAGAATAGAAATAAAATAAAAAAATCCTACGCAATATAATACGCTTAAAGGTTCTACGCATGTATTTTCAGTTTACACCATCTTATATCCTACACAAAAAAGTTTCATGATGATCAAATTATTTCTTTGAACATGAAAAACAACAATTGCATCGAATTTTAGAGATTTAATTATCCTGAGACAAAAGTTTGGAGATTTTGTCAAAAACTTTAATCTTTCAGGTTCCTAGTTGAAGAAATTTAACCTTAAACGTCCTGGTTATATAAATTAGTCTATAATAAAGGGATTTGGTTAGTTGATTTTCTTATATGTGGAAAAATGTCTTCGACAAAACAAATCTCTCAACTTGTTCCATGATTTAATTATTAAGAGATGGCAAGAAAATTAAAATCAAGTTAAGATAGCCAAAGATCTCGAATTAACTGCAAAAGCTGTAAGCAAAATTATTGAAAAATATTAGAAAACTGGAAGTTACACTGTTAAGTAAGTAACCAAAAAGGAATTTTTGGCGAAGACGATAATAACGTCGTTTGAAAGAGAAGGATCATTCCTTTTGTTCTTCAGCAAAGAAGTTTTATCTGATTAAACGAATGAAGAAACAGCGATTTGATTGGGCACGTGAATATTCAACATGGAACATACAGTCATTCTCAAAAGTATAAGTCCACTCCTGCACTTGTGCTTTATGCAACAATGACTACTTTGAATGACGTTTACATTTTTTATGGATAAAAGGGTCTTTTTTTAAGGAATCCACCAAACACTTCAGCCAAAATACAGCTTTATTGCTTAACAATACATGAAAACTGAAAATAGCAGCTGTTCATAAGTATAAGTCTATCCTTAGAACTCGTAGATTACACTCACAAAGAAATGGAATTGATCTTTGTTATAACTCCGTTTTGTTGGCCCATACTTTGTTGTATCTCCATTTTTAGAAATAACAGAAAAAATTCGATTTGGCATTGATTCAACCAATTTTAATAAAACATCGCATGAGATTTTCTCCCGGGATTTGACAATTGCATTTTTCAGTTCAGCAATTGTTGCAAACTGCCTTCCTTGTGTGTATACAACCCTAGCAAGAATTCCCCACAGGTTTTCTACGGAGTGCAAGTCCGGAGAGCAAGCTGGCCACTCCAGAACTGTGATGTTGTTTTCTGTAAACCACTGCTTCATGGCTCTTGATGTGTGGCAGGGGGCGTTATCTTGCTGGAAGATGAAGTTTTTACCCCCCAATACTTCACCATATCTGCAGAGTTCATCCTGTCTGACAAACATACAGTCCGTTTTGCACTGCGCTGAAAAACCACCCCAATTCATCACCGAACCGCCACCCATTTGGCGACTCTTTTGCACTTGCTTTCCTGCTCTCAAATCATGCCAGTTATATTGTGACCCATCTGGCCCATCAAGATTAATCTTTTTCTCGTTCGAGAAAATCACTGAAAACCATTGATGGTCCCAATACATGGTTTTCTTTGCAAATGCAAGTCTGGCTGCCTTGTGTCGTTGGTTAAGAGGTAGTGCTCTTTTTATTTTGCAGTATTTGGCGTGTTCAGCATTGTTGAGAATATGTGTGATGATTGATGTCTACTGTGGAATGTCCAGAGAAGACCTGATATTCCTCGCTGTCATTTTTTCCTTGGTTGCAAGAACACAAACCCGACGTTTCTTTCGTGGTGACAAAGAATGAGGTCTTCCTGGTCGAGGTTTAACTTGTCCATCATTTTGCTTTGCACATTTTGACCGTTCCTATTTCGGCTGCAATTTGGCGTTGCGATTTACCTTTTCCGTGTAAGTGCCAAATCTTAGGCACTTCAGTTTCATCAAGTTGTGATCCTCTAGGCATAATTGTTTGACAAAATAAATGCCAGGAATGGACACTACTGTTCAGTATGTGGTTAACTTCCGTTTATATCATTTGCATTTTATCATTTCATTATTTTTAGGGGTGGATTTACACTTATGAACATGCTGTTTATTAGGTTTTTATCAATTATTAATGAACCGACTGAAATTCTTGGCTGAAACTTTTTGTAATTCATTAAAAACGATCCATCAACACATGAAAACAGATAAAACATCAACACAAACAAGCTGTGTTGAATAACTACCGTTTTTAGGGGTGGACTTATACTTTTGAATATGACTGTAGAACAGTGGCAAAAAATTTTATTCAGTGATAAATCTAGAGTTAGCCTTCTAAATGATGATAAAAAAAATTTTGCACAAGAAAGAAGAAAAGCTGGTTCCTGTAAGTGTGGTTATCATGTAGAGTTAAATTTCCACCAAGCATGACGCTTATGGAACAATAAGTGCTTATGGGATTGTCAACAGTTCCTATAATAATGGCCGATAATCTGATACCAAGGCTGATTTTTTTTTTTTTTTTTTTTTACATCTCTGATGGTGACTTTACATTCAACAAAACGGAGCACTATGTCACAAACTAAACTGACTCGAAGACCAAGATATTCACCTCCTGAAATGGCCAGGAAATAGTCCAGAACGTAATCCAATAAAATCAATTTGGGGTAAAACGAAGCGAGCAGTTGCCAGACGTAAAACTCAGTGGTTGCGTGATCGCCTCTGATGCCCGAGGACGACGAGGATTTTTTCAGGGGGAAAATCCTGAGATCACGCACTTCTTCGGAAGGAAAGTAAAGCCGTTGTTCCTGTGTAGTCGTTTGCCGGCTGCACGTTAAAGAACCCTTGCGAGGCAAAATTTGCGGCCCCTATAATGCCGTCCTGAAATGACCATGGCAGTTGAAAAGGACGTTAATACCAAACAAACCAAACCAGACGTAAAAACCTAACAAAGGAAGATTTGCTCAAAACTGATGTCTAAGGTGTGGTGTGAAATATCAAGAGATGATTTTCGGGGTCTAATAGACGATATGAGACAAAGTGTGCAGCAGTAATTAACGTCCGAGGTGGCTGACAAAGTATTAAATGTAAAATCTCCAAACTTATAACTGAGCATGGATAAATTTGCAAACTTTTGGCTTCAGTACTATTTGTTTTTCTGTATTTTTTGTTGAAAGAAATTGTTGACACACTTGAAATGTTTTATATACAGAGTGGAAATTATGTAACTTTAGAATAAATCATCGTATAATGCAGGTAACAAGTCTTTTTTATTTGAGAAATAGTTATACGAGATGACCTTTCATTTTGTCAAAAATCTGCAGATGTTAGTCGGGGAGTGTACATTTTTAATTGAAATAGAGAAACGCTTATTTATTTCCCAATCTATTTAGGCTAGGTTCTAATTTTTGTTTTGAAAACTAAACGGTCCTATAAGTGCTCTTATTATATAATCAGCGTGTTGATATTGCTGTTTGTTTGAAGTCAATAGTCATTAGGCGGTGGAATAGGAAAGTTGATTTTAGCGATGAAATGCCCTTTTTTTTTAATTTCCTTTCCTTCACGTTTCCTTCATTTGGTTTTGTGAAGGACAAGAAAGAGAGAGAGGAAGGTGGTGTATAGTAATAGTGGCGGTTCTCTCCTCCACAGGTGGTGTCAACACGGAGGTAATGCAATTTCCAGATAACAGCACTTGGCGTTTGAAGAGAGCAAGGCATTCTCTTTCATCTTTTTTTTTCTCTTCCGAAGTGTGTGTGGGTGGGTGTCGTTGTTGACACAAAGTCGGCAGGCTGGCTGAGAAAGACGCGAACTTATATCTGCGATAAGCGAAGTCGGTGAAGAACAGAGAAAGCGAAAGCGCCCAAGGACAAGTTCCGAAAGAAGCTAACGATAGTCGAACGTAGTTGATCCTATTCGTTTGATAGGATCCTCTTAGTTGAGCCTAATTATACTCATTTGCCTTATAGCAATTAGCTTTTTCCCATTTTATGGAATATAATTTTCCTAATTTTTGAGGACGTTCAAATCTTCATTCGATTGGGGTTACCTCTTCTTGAGCATTCGTGGAATGAGGTGGAGTCATTCTAAAGTGGCCTCTTTTCACTCTATATTATTCTGAAATTCTTATCGGCTAATTCTACTTTCGTTTCCTTCATAAAAAAATTTTTACGCAACACTTAACTATTCTCGTACACAATAATTTTATTTGCTACACTCTTTAAAAAGTTCCATCTCTGCCTGTGCGGTCGAGCGTCGTTTTAAAGCTGATGCTTTGGTTATGAAATAAATAAAACGAAAATTCATTTTTCATCGTCATCCTCATACAATAAAGAATTTATGACATTAGATCTGACCCAGTTTGCCTATCTTGCAATAAAGGTGAGGAAGAGAGACAGAGGAGCCCCGACTGAAGCCATCCTGTTGAATTTTTTTTTGTGTTGTGTAAGTTACTCAAGATGGATTTAAATAGCTTCCATGGAAGAATGCAGATATGGACGCTCAAACTTTTTGTAAATTCGAAGAGGAACTTCTTTCCCTTCCCTAAACTTTATCTCTCTCCGGAATGCATAAAAGATAACAGTCATGTCAAATTCTCTGGATTGTGTAAAGATATTAGTCACGTGAAAAGGCGCACAATGACCTAGCTGTTGATGCGCTCATAAAATCTAGTGAACTTACCAACAACACGGTGAGGCATCGAATCGAACAAGTGGGGATGCACTTAAACTCTCCCTGGCGCCTCTGACTTAGATGACGAGTTCTGGAGGTACTTTTCTCAACTGGAAAAACAAAATCTGAAATGCGTTTTGAGTCGGGATTGAAATAAAAGTATCCATCCGTCGATACTCCTCCAGGAATTGATTTAGCTTCGATATGTGTCGTCATCCTCGACGTTGTCTAAGTGTGTAGACAATTCCTTGTGTTTGGGGTTTTCTTCCGGGTATATTTTCAAATTACTTAAATCTCTGCAGACTAATGGGTACTAATGGAATGGTAGATAGATACGTGCGCTTGGTAGGTGTTTAAAACGATTTTCACCAGATTTTCGATATTTCTGCTAATGATTGCCCCCCAAAAAAATCTGCCCATTAATTATGGCGGAATACAGTTCAGCAGAATTAGCGATTACTATTCAATTAGGAATTCGTCAATTAATTATGACGGAGGCATAAAAAGGGGAGGCGTCTCACTGATGATGTCTTAAAAGGAAATTAATGGAAGAGTAGATTTGTTCTTGTTTTTTATCCACTAGCCGTCCGGCTCGGTAGCCAAGAGTACTAAAAGCTGGAGGTCAAGCTAAGCCTACGTAGGCCAGTTCCCTGCTAGGTTGAATTCCAAGTAGATTCAATGATTAACGCCCTCGATACCGAAAGATTAAAGAGGAATAGAAAGAGAAAGCACTAGTGGTCGCAGGAAGATCTAAACTTCAACTGATTTTTCCTTCCAATATAGATAGATATTTGTTTAACAACGAACATTGACGATTTCCACAATTTCATTTGGCAAGAAAAATCCCTCTCTCTTTCGCCATAAAAAATACCCTATTGTGTATAAAAATAAGGACTTTCGGGAGGGAACGAAAATCGTCTGTCTCGCTCTCATAAAAATAATCGTCTTGATAAAGAATAATTGCTCAGTCTGTTATTGGGTGGGCAGTTCACATGTTCCTTAACGATTTTTCATCAGTAAAAGAGGGAGTCAGCTTACCATATGTGTGCAAATACGATTGCCCTAGGCATACATCTTTCTTTGGCCAGCATTAGCGGGAGATGAAAGAAACTTTCCTAACAAAATTTAAAGTAATGGAGGAGGGGGATTTCCACTACTACGCTCTTCACTGGAATTCGTTTTCAGTGGCGAGAAAAAGTTTCACTACCAGGATGTTTCCCTTTTGGGTCGCAGAAATCGACGAGGCAGATATTCCAAGAATAAAACGTAACGCTCGGAAAGGCTATAAAGAAGAGAATGTGACGGCTGAGCAATTTCAACTTTTGTTTTATTTTATAAATGAAAAAAGCATACATTCTGAAAATGGATTTTTTAAACTGGTAACACCGCAAAGAAATGTAAAAATAAAAAAAAAATAAAAAAAGTGTAAAGCTCCTTTCTGCATTTTGGGATATCCCTTAGCTAACTTAGGGGTAACTTTTTGTTATTGTAAGGTACATGACCCAAATATCACCCACCATTCATTATGTGGTTCCTAATATTGTCCAGTCTTCATTACTTAACAGTTTTTAATCTGACACAACATCCAGATGGACGTGCTTCCTAACTTCATCACAATCTTGGAATTTCTCAATCATGGAAAATTGTTGTGCAAATATCGCCCAGTGGATGATGAAGGGAACACCATGGTGGACAATATTAGGCACAGTTCTAAAAAAATATTGCATTATCTCGTATCGCAAAACGATCCTACATCCCGCCCAAATTATTATATATGATGAAAGAAGATTCATTTTACATTAGGTCTTTCGATTTGTTCAATTACTTTTGAAATATAGGTTGTTTGATTGTTCTGTGTCGATATAGAGGAACAAAAAGAAAACCCTTGTAGTACTTTTGTTTTTCAAAAGACGACGATCTTCTTGCCCAGTTATAAAACAGAATTTGCATAAGTGTACACGAATTTGCCGATGCGCTACTAAACCTGTATAACTATTGGTGGACGATAATAGGAAACTGGACGATATTTAGTCCATGTACCTTACTTAACCATAAAATTCACCGAAATGACCCGAATACAGAAGAGTGAAGTGATGCGGTCACTCTTCAGTTTGGGTTTGTTTTTTTTCTACTGTTTATTTTACACTTATTTAGTTGTTCTCCTGTCCTTTCACTTTAAAAGATGAACTTGTACGTTCTCTCCTTGGCTTGGCGGCTGTTTTTGTTTAATTTCTTTGGTCACTTCAATGATTGACTTGCATTGTATTTTTTATATATATATTTTCATTGTTTTTCTCACTATTTCTGTGCTACAAAAGTCAGTTTAGAATAGCACTTTTCAGTTATCACAAAGAAAATTTTAAAAACACAAATTGTAAACATTCTTTTCATTTCCCTTCTGACTAACAATTTTAGGAATAGTTCACCGAATTTAACCACGTAAGTTCCCAGCGCTATTAGGTATAATCTGCTTAATGAAAATTGAAATTGGCGTGTTCACTTAAATTCCCGATTTCTGTTGTTTCACATTGTTGCAAAGTAAAATAACAAAGACGCCACACGCAACTGCACAAGCATAAACCATAACAACTTCACTGATTGTTTATGCTTGGCCTAGTTTATATATATTTATACAGGGTGGATACAAAAATGAGAACCCCCCCCACACACTTTTTATTTTCGTAACCGAAGCAGATATGTCAATTTTGATGAATCCAGTGAATAGGAAGTTGTGGGTGACCATGGTGCACTTTTCGTCATCCCAAATTTGCAAATTAGAACACATTCACCGTAACAGATACACGAAAAATTCCAATTGAAGACTTGTTCAGCATGGAATTGCGAACAAAACAAAAGAAAATATCCAAAATCCTATGAAAGACATTTGAATGTTCAACATGCAAATAAAGAAATTACCAAAAATTACCATAATAACATTAACTTTCATAAGGAAAAGCAAATAAAAGCTTTCAGCATAAAGAAGACAGAACAATTCCAGGATGGCAAGCTACACTGTTCCTGAAATTGTGATTGTTGGTGATCCGTTCATCGGATTTTGGAAATTTTCTTTTGTTCGGAATTCCATGGTGAACAAGTGTTCAATTGGAATTTTTCGTGTACCTGTTACGGTTTTTAAGATAGGATTTGAATGTGTCCTAATTTGCATATTTGGGATGATGAAAAGTGCACCATTGGATAGGTCACCCGCAGACACCACGGACAGCCATTGGGCTTTCAACCGTGACAACTTGGTTGTCTTTAAGACACCTTGAGACAGCTTGGCTGTCCGTGGTGTCTGCGATAGCCCAATTGGTAGAGGCGTCGGCCATGATAGTCGAGGTTCCTGGTTTGAATCCGGGTCGCAGAATTTTTCCTTCCATTTTTCAATTGAAAAATTATTACCTATGCTTGAAGAGCATCTCCAGTTTATAATTAGAATTATTTACTTGGGGGGGGGGTCATTTTTAGCATCCACCCTGTATATTTTTTACCAGTATACCGATTTCTCGTTTTATGAAAATTAAACGTTTACAGTAGAGCAGGAGTGTTGTAATTGATTCTCATGAACCTTAAAGGGAGAACGGGAAACTGAGAAGGATGATGTGCATAGAACAGGCGTAATACTCGAAAGTTCGATGAATAAAAGAGCGGGGAAGTTCCGTATGATGAGGAATTAGTTATTATCAAAAGTAGGAGGTTTTAGATTGGAGATACAGTAGTCTCTGCAAAGTTGTCGTATAAATAACAGTTTTTATGTATTGTAACAGAAAAGATGGCAAATAGTCTTCGTAATCCAATTACCCGTAATGGCCAGAAAAAATTGTTTAAATTTGGTAAATAGACTAAGATGACAGTAAGCCTATCAAAGTAGCCCATGACGGGCATCAAAGTTGGGTACATGACAGTAGCTCACGCCTAGATGCGAATCGTTTAAGTAACCGAAAAGTTTCACTCTAAAATTCCAGTTCGTTTTAAGCAAGGAATTTTCGGGATGCGAGTGCAAAAAAAGGCACGTTTTAAAAGTCTCCGAAAAACGTTTGTTGGAGGTGTGGATCGTCGGCCGCAAAACAAGCCATGGACCCGAACGGGTTCTCGGACGGAGTTGAGACTGAGGCGTTGTCCCATCGGCAGCTGGTGGTGATCGGACCGAAGGACCCGGAGTCCTCGTCCCCGCTGGGATCGAACTCGCACGGCGGCCAAGGAGGCGAGTCGCTCCCCGCGTCCGCTCTGAGCGTTTGAATGTGGCAGCTCCAGTCTTCGACGAGGAAAGCTGGGACCGATGCCGATGATGCGCTCTCGTTGGGACTCAACGAACACGAGTCGAGAGCATACGGGGATGTTTGCAAGACTTTGGATGACGAATCGAAGGCACACGATGTTAGACAGGAACTCTGCTCGTTTCCACTCACTCGATAAGGAGGGAGAGAAAGTGGCGAACACTCTCTCACTTCGTTGTCTCCCGTCCAACAGTTCGTTGTGCCCGGTTGGTGCAGTCTCTGCTGCTGCTGTCCGAAGAAGTCGTTGGCACCGTAAGGTTCGAGCCAGCTGTTGAGAGAGTTGTGTCGAACATCGGTTGGAGGGCCTTGTTGGAAGGGGAGCGCTTGGACGGAGCCGCCGCCGCCACCGCCGTTCTCCAGCGACGCTGCATTCCGGACGTCCCACGACGGCGATCTCGACAGATAGGCGTTGAGCTCCATGAGCGACGAGGCCAAGTCCGCGGTGTCTTTATCGTCTGATTCTGAAAGTATAACGGGAAAATTCTTAAAAAAGAGTTCAGCACCTTAAGGGTCATTCAGAAAATACGTTCGCTAAAATGACACGATTTATCCTTTGAAGTATTTTGTAACATTACTCAAACCCCTCTCTCTAAATGAACGTACGTAATGTATTTGAATATCCTCCTTAAAGAAGGAAATCTTTCACATAAAAAAGAGCCATAATTATGTGCATAAGCAGAGGCATTTTTGTTTAATGGCCAATTTATTATGATCACCTATTTGGTATTTTGTTGGATCACTTTTGGACCCAGTTTTGTCCTTAATACTGGGTCGATTCTTCTTGGCATGAGCTCCTCGAGATGTTTACAGGTGGTTTGTGGATTCCAAGAACATGCTTTATGAATAGCACTTTCCACGTGTGTCAGATTTGATAACTGTGGATCCAGTTGTCTGATGGCTTTTTCAACTTCATTCCTAATGGGATTGAGATCTGGAGCTTGTAGGGGAAGGTGGCACCTAAGCAAAGTAAACTCTCCTTCATGCTCCTGAAACAAATCCTGTACAATAGGAACATTATGTCAGGACTCCATTGGGATAAACCATCAGCACGACAAGCTCAACTTGTCCGAAGGTGGCTTCGCAATCAGCCAAACGAATTTTTTGAAATGGACAGACAGAAACTGGTTGCATGTTGGGATCACTGCATCAGATTAGATTGAAACACAAGGCAATAAATAAAGTTTCCAAAATACAATTTTTGGTTGCTCTGAGTGTTTAAAGTTAATTTATGAAACGCAGATTCCCGTAACTTTCTGATTCTCCCTCGTCATTTTTTTTTCCAGTTACCGACTGTCTAATTCATTGCTCCTTTGCGAAAGGATGACGTTTTCTCTTGTTACCTGCAGACAACAAAGGTATGCGAACAGGCCTTCGGTTTCCATATGTCATACAATGCAATATACGACGGAACAGTACGTTCAGAGATTTTTTAAGGGGATCTTTGATTAAGATGTGCTGTAATTTCCTGCATTGTTGCCCTTCTCTTGTCCCTTACAATTCTGGACAGTGTCTATTCCGCCCAAGCATCTAGTAGTCTTTAAACACTTTAACAACAGCTGGTCTTGAACATTTCAAGAACATTTCGCTCATATTCACACCATGGCTCCGAGCTCCTACAATCATCCCATGTTCAATGTCTGTCTTAACCAATAACTTCAGAAATCAATCAATTTTACTCCTGTCATAAGCACGTAGGTTTTCACTTTTTATACCGATCTCGCCTTGTAGAGGCAATAGCGTGATCACTTGAACCGGTCCTAGTAAATTGGCCACTCGGTGTACGAAGTCTGTTTAAAAATTAACCGTTTTTTTTTTTTTTAATTACGCGGCAGCGGATCGTCGTAGCGACGAGAAGTTGGCAGCACTGCAATTGTCATATCCTTCCGCCTAATGGATTATTTACAAGTTTTTACATGTTGTTTAGTTTCCGAATTATTGCCATTTGAGTGCAACGTGTTTCAGTGTTCGTGGCGATTTTTGCAATGTCCGATTGACGAGAGCAACGATGCAACGTGAAATTTTGCGTAAAACTGAGGAAAATATTCACGGAATCGCAAAAAGAGACCACTGTTGTGGCAAGACAACTCATGGTTCCTTCATCATGGAAATGCGCCAGCCCATTCAGCCTTGTTAATTCGCCAGTTTTATGCCAAAAATCGGATGACCGTCCTCTCCCAGCCTCCCTACTCCCCAGACTTAGCTCCCTGCGACTTTTTCTTGTTTCCAAAATTAACATCAGTTTCGACTCCATTGATGACATTAAGAAAAATTCGTCACTGGCATTAAAGGATATTCCAAAAGAAGTGTTCCAGGACTGCATGGTAAAGTGGGAACACCGCTGGGACAAGTGTGTGAATAGAGGAAGGAGGGAGAGTACTTTGAATAAAAAATAAAAAAAAAAATGCGGTGATTTTTTTTGAACAGACCTCATATAGACGAACGTTCATATATTGAGTTAGCCCCTCCCTCCCTCCATATTTTATTGTTCACTTTGTCACAGTTTCGACCCCCCCCCCCTTCCCCTTAAGCGAACGTTTTTTGTGAATGACTCCTTAAATTCTAATACACATAGAAAACGATATAGAATATCTCAGTTCAATAATAAGCTTAAGCAGATGCACTATCTTGCCAAGTATTGGGACATCCAGCTTGGAAAGGGAAAGGGAAAGTTCGGGTGACGACGTTAGTGACAGCTTGAAGCGAGTTTTGATTTGCATTAGGGATGCTTTAAAACATCAACACAGCTCAGTTATCACAAAAACGGGTCGTACAGAAGAACTCTGCGCCTTTATACATTGCACTATTCTTGACTTCTACTTAAAGGTAAACTCCACGGAAAAATTCGACTTTGTTTTTTGTTTTTTTTGCATCATAACATTAATGCAGGTTAATAAAGTATATCGCATTAAAATTTTCGATTTATCCTAATATTTTCAATGCCTCGGAAGATTGAAAATTAGCCCTTTGGTCCTCCAATCGGCTAATTGGCGGAATATGAGGTCGTTTTGTGTCGCGGGAACAGGAGGGCCTTTGAGAGCATTTCGTGATTGGTGGAGTAACAGTGATAACAATGGATTGGTGGATTTACAATTCAGGTTTTGGACCATTGCATTCTAGACCGTGCTTGAAATTAAATATTTAATAATAATGTTATATAAACAATTGTCAACAGGACAATGCATAAAACCGTCATTGTAAAAGCAATGTAAAGCCATTTGTTTTGGTTGTTCTCCGATGTTGTAAATAACAATCGGGGACTAATTCCCAGCCTGGACCTACGGGTCGAACATGTGCAGGGCCTGGAGGGGCAGTTTTCCCGTGCGCTCAAGGATGAATAACATAGTCTTTTCCTGTTACCTATTCTTCTGCCCGCCCGCTTATACTTTCTGCTGTTGTTTTATTAATTGGAAATTGAATTCATTAAATTATTTTCTGATTTTAAATGGCTTGCTAGTAGGTTAGCTCAGCTCACATATTTCTGAACATTGGCCAAAAAATAATTCGGTTAAGATAAAAATATTTAATTTACACTTCCTGTTAATTATCTGCCTTAGATTAGTTTTTTATTAGAGTATGTATCTTTACTTTGTCCCTGGAATCGCAGGCTTAAAGGATTGTTCGCGGAATTTATTCGGATATGTAGACCACCCTTTTCACTTCAATAATTGGGGTGGTACTTGGAGATGAAGAGTCGATTTTTGCAACAAATTTTATCTTCTCCCGATATAGACTAATTAATGTAGCAGGTGCGCGCATTGATTATTTTCTATTTGAAATCATCGGTTCATTTTTAGTGCGATAATTGTAGAAGTCGCATTTGCACTACGCGATAGAGGTTGCTTAATATATGAGAGAGTATGAAAATAATTACTTTATATATTTTTCAAGTCGTCTCCAAAATATTTAGAGTGCTCTGTTTGTCAAGAAATATAGGAAGAAAGAAGAGAAAGCTTTTCTTCTAAATATGTACGAATAGAGTTGAATTTGTAACGTTTGGCTTTTATTCCTTGCTACTCACGATCATTGATATCTGATAAGGCCACAGTTGTTTTGTTTGTGTTTTATTTTAATTTTTTTAATTGAAGTGATGTTTTTTTAAAGTTGTTGTCGGTGAAAATCGTGACTAGGGGTTTGGGGATCGCTCGGCATGTCTCCGAGTCACTCGAGCCGTATTTGCAGTTTCCTGCGTATGTTTTTAAATGTAGTCGGGCCATTTTACATTAGGCCAGCTAATAAAGGAAGAATTCAATTACAAAACCTAAAGTCCAATGCAATTTCTGGACTTATTTATCGTTGTCATTTTTTTTTCTTTTTATTTAACCAAAACCGAAAAACCATAGTTTAAAAATTCATGGAGTATTCAGATCAACAACAAATCTAATTGATAATCCAAACATTATTATTTCTAGGAATACATAAATAACGTTCTGGCAGGTTACTTATCGATCGATCAAAAGGCTGATGACGAAAATGGGAAAATGTTAATGTTGCTATTTCTGTTGTTGATGAGCGGAAAAGTCTACGAGGTCGAATCTAGAACTATTTTTATGACTTCGTGAATTGGTAAAGAGGTTAAATTATTTCATTAAATTAGGTTAATTAAATCATTTATGGTTTATTCGTGTATTCCTGGAAATTAAAATGTTTGGATTGTCATTTAGCTTTGTTTCTAACTTAAATATTCCAGCTTTATGAATTTTCAGGATGTTTTTAATAAGTGAAAAATATTTGGAAATAATAAAGAGACTTGTACTGAATAATTTTTACTTGACGGTTTTTTTTTTTGTTTTTTTTTTTTTTTTTTTTATTTGATTGTTTTTTTTTTTTTTTTTTTTTTGTTTTTGTAAATGAGTGTATTAATTGATTATTTCTCAACTCTGATTCTGTATAAAAGGAGGAACGTCGCACTCAGACGAAGATGATGCATAAAAATTAATTAACCGCTGTCTCTCCTTGTTCCTATCGTTCCACCTGTTTTTACGTTTTCATTTTTATTTTTATTCGTATTTTATCGATATCAAAGCGAAGCCGATCAAAGATAGCATCGGATTCATTGGAAATCGTGACATATTTCCAGCTTTTCTAACCGTTTGACGAAGATGCGTGAGGGAGGAGGGGGAGATGGAAATGAAGCAATTTGTGCAGATTAGATAAATATCGGAATGCATGTCAAAAATGGATTGTTTACCGTCGACAAAAATCTAATTGCTTAAGTCGAACGGATTGCTAAAAATGGGGTTTTATATAGGAACCCACTTTTAATTTCTTTCATTTCTCTTCAATATAGTACTCTCGTGGATATGTTTCATTTGACGTTCTGACACTGCTGAAAGAGAACGACAAACTTTTTCCGATGAGTCGTGTAGAAAATCCACCTTCAGTCCATTTTATTTCAGCATTTTTAATTAGAATGTTATTTGTATGTGGAAAGTTTATCCCATTCTCCTAATCAGCGATGCCGTTAGCGTAAACGATGAACCAGAATAATTGTCTACCACATCCACGGCGTCTCCGGAGATTCTACAACATGCAGTGCATTTTATTATTCGACGAAGGGCATTAATACCCATAATGGGCGTGCAGGTGAATATTGCTTCAGTAATAATAAATAAACGGTCTAGGATTATCAGTGGAATAAATTATTGATGGAAAATAGAAAAGAAAATTCCACAGCGGGGATCCGAACCAGGAACCGTCAGCTCATGCTGCCAATTGCGCCAGTGCAGACGTGAAAGCATTACGCTATTTGCACAACCTTTTGTGTTTGGTTAGAACAGTTACCTAGTCCGCAGGCTGGAACTATCTTTCCTAAGGCGTAATATTCATTAAATAATCACGCAAGATGGCTCCATACTTCAGATTTTAAAATATTGATGAAAAATATCTTAAGTTATTCTTTAATGAATATTACGCTTTAGAAAAGATAGTCCCAGCCTGCGGACTAGGTAAATGCTCTAACCAACCTTAAAAGACATATAAATAGCATACAATGGCGCAATTGGTTAGTAGCGCGTCAGCGGCACGAGTTGAAGGTTCCTGGATCGAAACCAGGCTCTGAAATTTTCTTTACTATTTTTTATCAATAATTTAACATCTGAGGTAAACCCTCATTGACCCATTCTTTAATGTAATAAACATTTATTTAATGCCTATTAGTGAGAAACACACTCCTGCTTCGACTAATTTAAAAATTTACATGTTATTCGAGATACGAGGGTTATTCGTAAAGTAAGCTCCGTTTTGCAATAAAAACAAATGTACCTCGGCATGTACCTCGGCATGATAGTGCTCAATGTACCTCGGCATTATCACTTCATAGAAGCTGACGCAGTTCTCACTTGTTCATCGTCGCTGAAATACAGGCTGCCGATGATCTCTTTTAGCTCCCGGAACAGGTGATAACCACTGGACGTGAGGTCCATACCTTAAAGCGGGTGGTCAAGTTATTCCCAACTAGTGACCTTTTGTTGGCGAAAAACTTGACCACCCGCCATTTCAGCTTCTATGAAGTGATCATGCGGAAGTACATTGAGCGCTATGACAAGTGCTTAAATAAACTTGGAAACTATGTGGAAAAAATAGTTAAAGGTACATAGAACCTGGTAAAGAAAAAATTTTGAAAATATATATAGTAGTTTTGTTTTTATTGCAAAACGGACCTTACTTTACGAATAACCCTCGTATTTCTAAGATTAATAATTTTTGTATTTGAAAAATAATTGTTTTGGGAGTTTCAAGTTTTTCAGCAAATTTAAAAAGTGAGGAGAGCAGCAGTAAACCACTGGCAGCGATAACTATTAGAAATTGTATACACCTTTTCACATTTCTATATCTGTGTTATTTCCCCGAGAGATCATAATATTTCTTTAGTTTTTCCTATTCAGTTTTCATAAAATTACGGTCCAATGGATGGGAGATATCAATAAGACATACATTTTGAGAAGGTTTTTCGATAAATCGGGTCTATTGTAAGTTATAGTGAAAATATCTGTTCGGCATATACTCAAAGTATGGGACTGTTTTTGCTTCATTCAGCAGCCCAGATCTCTGCGCCAAAAATTGATGGACTATTGTTGTAGAAAGGTTATGACAGAGAAGATAGTCTATATTGGCGAGCAATAACACTGAAATTACATGTTGAATTGTTTCCGATTCCCTATCACATAGTCGACATTTGTTATTTGAGTTATTAGGGAATCTATTTCGTTGGGTTTGATCTAGAATTGCAATCATGAAATCCTGTCTCAGGGAACAGGGTCCTAACCATAAGGCACTGCATTGAAGTGGCATCAGCTTTTTCTAAAGAGCTGAAAAATCTGCCATAGAGAGTTTTTTTTTTCCACGTTCGCAACCTATCTGTGACAGAAATTAACTATTTAAAAGTTATAATAATAATAATTATAATAATAATAATAATAATAATAACAATAATAATAATAATTGCTTTACCTTTTTGTTATTATCCTCTTAACTTTTTAAGACATTGTGACGAGAATGGCACTTTAATTTCAAAACGAAAAGCAATCTGAACAAATCATTGCTTCAGTTTCTCGGAGCGTTAAAATTTCCTTTTCTTTCGCTTTCCTTACAAATTGAGGATTAAATAGCTACGTTACGGCGAAGAGTAAACGTTTATGGAAGTGTATCTCTCTCTCTCTCTCTCTTTCATTCAAAGAAAGAATAATTTATGTTGTTACCTGTGGATCCGATAGAATGAGATGGGGACGCTGCCGTTGGGAGCGTTTGGCTCTGCGCCGACCCATTTCGGACGGGCTCCACGAAGAAGGACGCCGGCAAGTTTCTCCTTCTTAGTGGCACCGTCGTCCCATGCCTTGGCTGCTCGATCGGGTGTTGGACCCTCGTCGTTGTCGCTGTGGCTGTCGGTATCGGCTGGGCGGGGGGTCGAACGACGACGTGGCTCAGCTGTTTCTGCAGGTAGCGTCGGTGGTTGACGCGTCGCTTCGCCTTGGTCGGCCGGTGAAGCACGGTGCGGATGGAAGTTGAGGCGGCGTCCATGAAGGAGAGGAGCCGCTGCGGTGGGTCCTTCTCACCGCTGCCGCCGCAACAGCTGGTACTTGTAAGGAGGGTCATCGTGGCCGTCACAACCATCACCACTCGGTCGGAGGTGCCCCGTTTTCATCCACCGTTTGTTTCGCTCTGATGATTGCTGCGCACCTTTAAGACCTCCTCCCAGCGCTTCCTTCGACAGAGAGAGAAAACTTCCGGTTCTCGGTTGAAGAGGGCAGAAAGTGGGAGGGAGGCCTCGACGATGACGCGTGACTCACTCGTCTGTAGTGATGCCTTGTTTGTACAAGCGTCCAAGTCGGCCAGGTGTATTTGTCGCTCGCTCGTTCGCTCTAACGGGGGAGCCTGACAGCAGCCTTGGTTATGGATGCTGCAGACAAATCACAGCGAAATCTCGTTTTCTCTGTTCTTGCTCCTGTTGTCAGTCGGTTAAAGGGCTCTTTCATTAGAAAAAAAAAATCAATTTGTAATTCTTAAATCCTGTTATTTTCAACTGTTTATAATTATATTATTTATCCACAAGAGTAAATACCCTAGGGTTGGTCGAATAAGGACAGATTGCTTAGGATACATTTTAAATAGGCAACTAAATTTGATTTTTTTGCCAAACTGTACTAACTATACAGGGTTTATTTAATTCATCACAGACCACCCATGACTTTACGAGGATTATTCCCAGGAAAAGAGCTCTTGCATGAAAAATGTGTGATTTTTCACTCAAAATCCGCACAACCCGCTGCAACCCGCTGCAAATAGAATATGGGGTAAATTTGTTGAAGGTAACTTTTTGAATGACTAAAGTAAGACTTTTTTTTTGCATGGGGCCTAATTATTGAAAATCCAAAAGGTGAATGTATTATCACTTACAAAGCTAATATGCAATGTTATCTTCGAAGACTATTTTGTAGACAACTTTTTTTTTTATTTTTCCACGAAGAACATAGATAAAAAGATATTCTGGAGATGCTGCGTGTGAGGATGCTAGTTATCTATGTCAAAAGCACTCCAAAATGACTCCCACTAGGTCAACACCTCCTAGACAGAAGGTCTGAAAACGGAAACAGTTGGTCGAAATAGGATTAACAGTGGTCGACTAATGATGATGTAACAATGTATGGCTTTTCCGTTATCAGGCCTTTTGTCTAGGTGGTGTTGACACTGTACTTTTAATGATTGTCCTTGCGCTTTGTAGATCATCATAATAAACAGAATTCGTTTGAAAGGAAATGGAATGCGAGGAATCAACACTTAATCAATATTTTTTTGCCTGGACGATAGCCTGGTTGCATTTTTCCAGGAGGAAAATAGTGTTTGTGTTGTTTTGCTTTTTTTTTTTTTTTTTTAATTGTAAGAACGGAATGTTGCTTGCTATTGTTTGTTGACTTGACATATATTTTAGATAGTATTATTGTTGAATTTAAATATATTTTGTTGTATGAAAAGTGGGTGGTTTTTAACTCACAAAACCGTGCAACCCGCGTAAAATCCATGGAAAAACCTTTCCCGGACTATGTTAAAGCGTCATTCAGAATTTGACGCCAGTTGGTTTCACGATTGTTAGAGATTATCGCGAATGTAGACAGAAAGACACACATTGACTTTTGTTATACTCTGTCCAAAAAAAATTTGACCGGGCGTGTCCAATTAAATTTCCAATTTTACTTGTTAGATATTGTTAATTTTATTTTGCAACAATGTACAGGGTGTTTCTAAATTATCTCCCGTATTTTACATGTTTATTACTCAAAAACTATTACAGATTTTAACGTGAATTTTTTTATTCACAAAGAAAAACTCAAAAAGTTTCTTAGCATGCCTT
>JAHWFO010002062.1:2620814-2650339 GCA_023313115.1 Rhysida immarginata
CCCCCATTTATGGCGTGAAGGACGTCAAAGCGAAACTATTTCCTCCCGTGTTCGGGCTAGCATTTCGGGGGTGATTTCAGCGATTGTTTCAATTATCCTGTTCTTGAGAGTTTCAATGTCATCAACATTGGCCTTGTACACTCTTCTCTCTTTTACATATCCGCAGAAAAAATATCCAGAGGGTTCGCATCGGGTGAGCGAGGGGGGCAAAGCACTGGCCCATCCCTTTCAATCCATCGTCCAGGAAAGTTCGTATCGAGGCACTGCCTAACTTGCAGGCGCCAGTGAGGAGGTGCTCCATCTTGTTGGAGACTATGTTGGGCTGCAGTTCTTCCACCTGTGGAATCCGGTAGTTTTCCAGCATATTTAGGTATGTTGCAGCGGTATTGGTCTCTTCAGCGAAAAAGAAAAGTCTGATTACTCGATCATGCATAAACTGCACCAAACATTAACCTTTGGGCTGTCGCCTTTATACACCCTTAGAATATGGGGGTTTTGTGAGCCCCAAATGCGCCAGTTGTGTTGGTTTATTGCTCCGGAAGTATGGAATATTCCCTCATCAGAAAACAAAATGTCCTCAAGGAAGGTGGGATCATTGTCGATTTTTTTTGGAGCATATTCTCAGCAAACATCTTGCGCTTCGGTCGGTCATCTGGCTTCAGTTCATGCATCATCTGGATTTTGTCGGGTTTAAGACGAAGGCGGTGCTTCATTATTTTATATTTCATTGGCATATCTATTTGACGAGCCGCTTGGCGAAGTGATTTACGGGGACTATGATCGAACAGCTCCCTGACCTTTTCCACTCTCTCAAGGTGTCGCTTTTTGTATAACAGGCTGCCTGCATTTAAAAAATTTTCATGCCATAGCTTAATTGACTTATGATTTGGAGGATCCTTTTTAAACTTTGTTTTGAACATTCTCTGAACTGTAATCTTTGACTTAAATTCCGCAAGCCATATCACGCTTTAGCTTTTTTTTTGAACACTCGCCATTGTTTACTGTGTCTCGTGGAAAATGGAACAACGCGCCAAAAGTGGTACCACGCGAGGCTAAGAAACTTTTTGAGTTTTTCTTTGTGAATAAAAAATATGACGTTAAAATCTGTAATAGTTTTTGAGTAATAAACATGTAGAATACGAGAGATAATTTAGAAACACTCTGTATAACAATTGAATTCGAAAATTTAACTAGGCACTCCCACTCAAACTCTACTTGCACAAAGTATAATATAGATTGTACTGCAGTTTCTTTTTTATAACAAATCTTGGTTTTAAAAAGTGCTTGCTTCTCACCCGTTAATCTATCAAAAAGTGAATCGTAAAGTGAATCCTGGAAGACGAGGTAAAGAGCGTTTTTCCCGGTTTCTCCCCCCTTTTGCTTTGTTTTCTTTTAAATTTCCTTCCACTTCCTCTGCTGATGGCGATAGAGCGAATTGTTTGAGGCAAGCAATGCGAGAAAGAAACCCGCCCACGGCCGCCAATGACGCAGTTTCCGTTTCTCAAAGTCTATCGGGGAGGTGGAGTAGAGAGAGTGAGAAGGGGGAGGGGAGGGGGAGAGTTCTTTTTAAAAGAAACAAGTTGTTTCCAAAACTGATGATGACTGTGCAAAGGCAGAAGAGAGAAGAGAAGAGGGGGTTCTCTTCTTTCATGCAACGGATATTTATTTGGCAGGGGAGAAATGGAAGGAAGAGTTTCTTTTCTTGGCGAAAAGAGTCACAAAGGCGTCACCCTCTAATCTGAAGGGTAAACAAGGGTTTCAACCCTTGGTCCAGATCAAACCCAACCCTCGATATCTGTATGAACCGCAAATATTTTAAAGACAGAGAGAGAGAGAGAGAGAGAGAGAGAGAGAGAGAGAGGGAGGGAGGGAGGCGTATGGGGATGTAAAAGACCAAAGATGGTGGTGGTTGTGGTGGGATGGGAGTTAGAAGAACAAACCACCGACTTTTGATACCAAACTTTTAACGGTTCTGCTTGCCTCCCTGCCAACTCCGACAGGATTTTGTCGAGAGACTCTATTGAAAAATGGATGTCATGTGAACGATTAATGGCCGTAATCCTCTTTCGTGTGTGTGTGAGTATGGGGGGAGGGAGCTACGGGTGGAATGAGGAGGAGTAACCGCACTCGGGTTTGATTAAGTCGTTAAAGGCAGTCGACATGAGTTATGACAACCAGGCTAACGGACAATTCGAACGCACTCACAAAGGAAAAGTTCTCCAAGAGTGTGGCTTCTGTTTCGCATGGACGTTTCTTCAACGTTCATGCCGACTACACGATCAGCCTCGTATGCTCTTAAATGATTTAATTGGTGTCGATTGTTGTCCTTGGCTTAAAGTGAATGCTTTTTAACACCAAGCATATTATCCGATATCCGAAGGTAGTGTCTCTTCGTTAATTTGCGTCAGCTGCAAAATTCACCGATTGCTCAGTGGAATGCTGGCTAGAGTACTAAATTAATAAAGAAACAAAATCCAGGTATAGCGAATAGGATTTTATTATTTATGACGCGTTCCGGAGAACTTGTATCATCCCGGGCATAAGATAAACTTCTATAAAAATAGAAAGTAAACTACGTGCAACATAAGGGCTCATCCTTTAACAAATGATTACAATCCTTAAATGGTGGGTTTATTCAAATACTAATTCAAATGCATTTACATTAATTTCTGGGTGTAAGAATTTCCTTATTATATGACAAGGTTTAGGATTGCGGCTTACTCTAAGAGTTTGTATACGTGTGGATTTAAATTAATTTCCCATCATTCCATAAAATAATTAGTACGTGTATGTTTGTCTACAGACCCTCATTTTTCCATACAAGCCCTTATGGGGCTTCGGAATATTGGGGTACATTTAATTTTAAAAAACAGCAGAAAAGTATATATTATTTTTATTTTTCGCATAATTTTTTAAATTTTTATTTACAAAGACAATATTTGTTTTAAATATAATTGTTTTTAAGTTATATTGTTTGTTCAAAAAATAGTTTAAACTCCCATACAAGCTAAAACATGATTTCGGGAAAGGCATTATGTAATCTGTTTGTTTGAATAGAATAAAAATTGAATTGAATTGAAATTTTATTTATTTATTATTAGTATTAGTATTATTATATAAATTTGAAATAGACTTTAAGATATTAAGATACAAAATAAAATCATTAAACAAATAACATATGGCACTAAATTACATGAATATCCAATAGAGTATCAATATAAAGAATTAAAACTCCTAAAAATCGAAACATTATTTGAATATATTGTATTTACTCAAAATTACTTTTCGAAAAACTGCCTAAAACGCAGGAAGCAAGAATACTCATTACGAAAAAAGATAAAATTTGATATACCTCAAATTTTTAATGTTTATGATAAACGAGAAAGACAATTCTATATCCCAATCTATTTAATACTAAACCAGAATGGATACTTAATTTAACATCCTTTAAATCAAGTTTTTTATATTGGAAGAACGCAAAAAATAATTTGAATGTAATATAAACCCAAATTTGGATATAAGAACATTCATGAAAAGATTTATTTTTAATAGATGATTATTATTATTATTATTATTATATATGGTTTTCACACAAAATTATTTTTCGAAAAATTACTTAAAACGTAAAAAACAAGAATATTCTTTAAGGAAGAATATAAATTTTGACCCCAGATTTTTAATAATTTTGGAAAGCGAGAAAGGCAATTTTATGTTCCATACTTATTCAATAATGTACCAGAATGGATGCTAAATTTAACATCTTTTAATTTAATTAAGTCTAGTTTTTTATATTGGAAAAACACAAAATGTAAGCTCAAAATTGGATAAAAGAAGTTTTACGAAAAATGTTTTCCGTTATATATTAAATGGAATAATACGTATATATTTGTTTAAAAATTGTATACCGTTTTTTTATATCCATACAAGCCCAGAAAGGGCTTCGGATTTGGGTTTCGAAATTGGTCTCTAGAAATATTATAGGAAAGAATTGATTATCTTATCGGTGTAAAAAATCGTTGTAAAAAAGTAAATTTAAGTTTTGTAAACGATTCTTGTAAATTTCGTAAAAATTATCTTGACTCAAATGGAATGGAATGGAATGGAATTATTATTATTATTATTATTCTGTATATCAAAAGTCTTCAATCACTATGGATGTAGAGAAAGAGAGTATTATAATCGACCAGCTTTATTTAATCGACTGCCAAGATGGATACAGTCGTTGACTTCCTTTAGAATGATCAAAAAAGCAATTCTATTATGGAAAAATTATTAATCATTGTTGAAATAAGGAATAGTAAACTGTAAAGTAAAATTCTAGGCCTCCTCCCCATACAAGCCAATTAGGCTTTGGGGAATCCTTAGAATTCTGATCATGTTCTAATTTATTATTGTATATAGTCATTTAGAAAATAACAAAATATGATTTGATATTTAAATAAATGAATAAATAAACAAATTGTTTCCAACAAACAAAAAAATACTGATTGTTAAAATTCAAGATGGAGACAATGAAGGATGAATTGTTGGCCGGACCCCGATGATCATGTGACTTTTGAGTGCCCTGGCCTGTCTCTCGTTGGCCTCGCTTTTGTTAGCATTAAAAGCCCATCGTACGACGGGTAACACAACAGTCGAATTTGTAAATTATTTCTGTAACAATACGCAAATAATTTTTTTAATATGGCGTATTGTTACAGAAACTTTGCCTTGCATGAGATATACATTGTTGGTCCTCGCATATTATCGGTCCGCGCATATTGTTGCTCATGCATTGTTGCTTCATGACGGACGGATCAAGCAAAATATCAGGTTGTTGCAAAAGTTTCTTCCGGTTCTAGAACCCGTGCCCAAGAAGGGCTCATTTTCCGAGGGGTGGGGGTGTTCATATGTTTTCATATGTTGCATTCGATTCCTGAATATCTTTGCTATATTACATCCAAGAATCAACTTTTTGACTATACATCTGTGAGTGCCATCAACGGTCTGAAATGGACCTTTCACGCGAACATATTCGAGCAATAATCTTGTACGAGTATTCTGGAAAGATCGGTGCTGCGCAATGTCACCGAAACATTTGCCAACGTTTAGGTGATGGCACTGTTAGTTTACGTACAATAGAAGAATGGTATCGACGGTTCAGACGCGGAGATAGCACTCTTCAAGATGCACCTCTCTGGTCGGCCAATCATGATTTCAGATGGTGATCTACGCCAAGCAATTGATGAAGATCACAATGTAACAACGAGGGAACTCGCAGAACAGTTCAAGGTTCACTTTTCAACCATTGCCCGGCATCTGCATGAGCTGAATCTGTCAGTCAAGTTCAATCGTTTTTGTGTTGGAATAAAAATCCGGAAAAAACTTTTGCAACACCTGATATATACATAGATTGTGAAAATCATCATGAGGGGGTTGAGGAGCATAAGCATGAAACTATCCCCGTAGAAAAGCAAGCGAGTAAAGCAAGTTAAAAGTTTGATTTATGTGTCATTGTTGAGAATGAAAAACGAGAGGAATTTGTTTTTGAAATAAAAGAAATTTGTTCTTCTTTTCGACAATTTTAAGAGTTGTCAAGAAAAAAAAAAAAATTCTAAAAAAATATAACGGTCCAAGATATTGGCTTAAAAAATATTAGAAATTTTCTTGCTATTCCTGAAGTGAATTAAATTTGATTTTTTTTTCGAGAAATGATTCAACAAAAGTCGGGGTGGAAATAGAATAAACAGCCACTTCCGGGAATAACTTTTGTGAAAATATGGAAAAGAACAGTAAAATTGAATGAGAGTCGTAGTAGTAATCCTGTTTGTTTGTTTTTTTAATGCCTTCCCCTCCTAAAAAAGCAGCTGTACCAAGAAATGAACATTTTAAGGAGACATTAGCAACCTGTGAATAAAAAACAGTCAATATGCTTCCGTAGGGTTCAGGTGTGAGATTCGGCTCAGTACGCGGGTTCATTCTAATCACACCTTCCACACAACGATTGTTCCTTTAATTGGAATCACGACAAAGGTGTAGAAAAATGGACGGTCCCAGACGTCTAAACGATCGGATTAGGTAGGTAGGTAAGCGTATTCCGACTCCGTGTTCGGGCCCTCGTAGACGCTTGTGTACACAGACGGCGCGGCCAATCGCCTTTCTGTAAAGGTCGCCAGTTCAATCCCCGCTGCGGCTGCAGAGCAGCTGGAATAGCCATTCAAAGATAAACGTGTCGAAACATAATAAAATTAATGGGACAGGGTTCATTAAAAATGTGGACGGCCTGTAAGTGTCCGATTCGATAGTAACAATCGGGAACAAATCGCATCCAATTAGCTTCCCTGATTGTTGTTGTCGAATCGGACACTTTTAATCCGTCCACATCTTTAATTGGATGCGATTTTCACTACATCCGACATTTGCAGTTAGGTCATTTCGCTGTGTACTCGCTTGAAGAAATATCACTGCGGGGAAGCCTCACTGAAATAAATGAATTTGTCCCGTTGACTAAGTGAAGAAAAAAAGTTCTTCCTAATCAGAAAAGGAATTGTACCTTTATTATAAACCTTTTTAGGTGAATGGTATCAGTTTACGATAGAGTAGTAAGCACTTTCCGCGCACCCTTCTCTCGACCTTTCTGCGATCGGGGAGAAAGTAGTTGAGCCACTAGAGAAATGCTTTGAAATACGTATCAGCATTAGATAATTACTAATAAATACTGCTCACAAAAATTAGGGCCTATTTCAAAATGAGTATGAAGCGATAATAAAGCAGCATATGTTTTGTTGTTTATTAAAGAAGAACACGAGAAAAGCAAATGAGAAATCAAAGAAGGTTGTCCGATATGCAAATGAGATGCAAACTCAATTATCATGACTGAATAGGTGGGGATGAACAGAAGCATGGACGAGAATGCCACACATTGACTGCTCATCCTGGACTGCCAATACACACTTTTTGTGGGATTCTCTGCCACTCTTGCTCCAACTCAAGACGTGCATTGGGAGACATTGAACGGTTTGCCAGACGTGTTTCCACGGCATCTCAAGCATCTTCAATGGGACACAGATCTAGAGAACGTGAAGGCCAATCGATGCAGTCGATTTTTGCCTTGCATTATTAAGCATGAAAAGAAAGTTGTTTCCAACGGCTTCAGCATAGGGATCTCATCCCTATATCTGACAGCAGTCAGTGATCCGTTTCTGGTGACCTGGAGGTTGGTACCACTACCAATACTGATGCCAGCCCACACCATGATTCCACCACCACCGAAGAAGTCCCTTTCTCGCACGAAAACTGCATTCTTCCTTGTTTCTCGTTCACGCCTGATCTGGGCACGATGACTGTCAGGCTGCAGACTGAACTTTGAATTATCAGAGAAGAGGACAGTTGACCACTCATCATGGGTCCAATGACAAGATTCATCAGCCCACCAACTAGGGATTCTACAGTGTTCAGCAGACAACGGAAGGCATACAGTCCAACACGATGGAGCCAATTCCTATTGTCTGGATGCATATCGTCAGCCAGAGACAGCAAGAACCTGTCCCCCGAAGCTCCTTCGACTCCTTGTTGTCAATAATGTCATGTAGCAGTCATCTCTTGCTGTTGTGTTGTGGCCGATGGGCGACCCTTTCCTCATCTTCTTTGTACTGTTCCATTTTCATGAAAGCGATTCCACAGACTGCTAATCAGTCTGCTTGGGGTGTTCTAAGTGCTGCTGCCACTGTTGTCTTCTGAGTTTGATGATCAGTGAAAGTGCAGATACTCCAGTACTCTCTGCCTTTTCATAGTATACAGGGTGAATACAAAAGTCTGAACCCCTTTTTATTTTTTGAACCGAAGCAGATATGATTTTTTTTTGTTTTGTTTTTTTTTTTTATGCTGAACAAGTTTGCTATTGGCTTTTTTTTCTCTATCCCTTACGGTTTTTGAGATAAATTTTGAATGCGTCCTAATTTGCATAGTTGGGATGATGAAAAGTGCACCATGGGCTAGGCCACCCACAACTTCCTATTCATTGGATTCATCAAAATTGATATATCTGCTTCGGTTCAAAAAATAAAAGGGGGGTTCAGACTTTTGTGTTCACCCTGTATTTTGACCAATGAAATGGAAGTTTGATTTTACGTTTCATTTGCGTAATCGGACAATTTACTTTGACTTGTCATTTACTTTTTCTCAATAATAAACATAAACAACAGTCATCTGCTTCTGTTTTATCGCTTCATATTTATTTTGAAATGTTTGTGAGCAATGTAGAAAACGGAAAAAAAAATTCCACGGGTTGTTTTCTGGCAATCGCAGTTCTTCAACAGGGTACTGGCCTTTCCACATCGAAAACATCGAAACCTCAACCTCGATTTATCCGATGAAGCATGGCTGACCTCAGACCCTTGCCGACATGGGCTCAAAGTAGGAACCACGAGTATCGAGCTCAAGTTGAAACATTTTTTCCTTCTATTTTCTATACTGTATTTTACGAGGGATGATCAAAAAGTAATGTCGCGTATTTTTTTTTCTCGAAAATGACGGCAGATATGAGAAAATTGCGCTATATAAAAGTTAGTTTGGTTCATTGTTAAAATTTCCTGTTAGTATCGTGTGCATCCGCCAAGCGCTTAGCGACGTCACAGTCCAAACAAGATGGCGGCTCTCATTTCATCGTCCAGTGCTTTTGAGCGGCGGAGTATTATGAGTTTTCTTTGTGCAAAAGGACTGAAACCAGTCGATATCCGTAAGGAAATTGTGTCGGTGTACGGAGGTGATATCGTGCAGCTCCGAACTGTACAAAGTTGGTGCAAGGCTTTTAAAGAAGGACGAGAGGACCTGTTGGACGAATATCGTTCTGGCCGGCCGCGGTAATCCACGACTGACAGCAACGTTGCGGGAGAACCGGCGGATTACCGTGAGAGAAATTGCTGCAACGTTGAACATTTCATGTGAGACGACGTACGACATTGTTCACGAGCAGCTCGGCTTTCACAAAGTGTCGTGCAGATGGGTGCTACGACAGTTGACGGCCGAACATCAAGGTGCTGGTTTCGATGCTTGTTTGCTGCATCTCACCCGATACCAAGAGGAGGGTCAAGATTTTTTTGGATCGAATCATCACAGGCGATGAATCGTGGGTCCACCCTTTCACGCCCGAAACCAAGATGCAATTGGCGGTTTGGAAACACACCTCATCCCCCACAACGAAAAAATTCAAAACTGTGCCATCAGCCGGCAAGGTCATGTCGACATGTTTTTGGGATTGCCGTGGTCCGATACTGCTCGAGTTTCTTCCACCGCATACCACTGTCAATTCCGAACGCTACAGAGGCACATTGAGGAATCTTCGAGCGGCCATACGCAGGAAAAGACCTGACTTGGTAATGGAGGACATCGTGCTGTACCAAGACGACGCACGTCCCCACACAGCGAAATGGATCACTGACCTGTTGCAGCGATGGAACTGGGAAACAGTGCTTCATCCTCCATACAACCCGGATCTCGCTCCCGGTGACTACCGTATCATCGGACCATTGAAGAAGTCATTTCGCAACTGGTTCCACACTCGACCGGACGACTTTTATCGACAGGGCGTGGAAAAACTTGTCCACCGCTGGGATCGTCGCCTCAATGTGGAAAAATAAAAGTTGAATTGTTCTATCGAATGTACATGGGTTTATTTTATTTATTTTTTTATGCGAAGCTTTACAATAGAGAAAAGTTTGAAATTTTGAAGTTTTTAATATTTCGGGCATAAGCTTTATTCAAATTGAGATTAAAGAGTGGGAAAAGGTAAAAGATGATGTGTATTTGGTGTTTGTGCGGAAAACGTGTGCATCTGCTCTGTGTTTTTCCTTTTTTTTTAACATAACGAGATTAAAGTCTTCAACGGAGTCTCGTTGAACAGATATTAAAAAAAAGACATTTTGTGCTAATAAACATGTTTAATAACGGCAACAAAAAGGCGATCTCCTTCCCTCTAATACGGGTAATTTACGGTTCGAGCGGAGTTGAGTTTGCTCTTTAGACATTGATAAGAAGCTATGGCTTTCCGTTGGAGGAGTTATTGAGGCCACTTAGCGTTCATTTCTGGGATCTTCTCAGAAGTCGACGGGTGACATGCAGCGTACTTGCCATTGCGGATCCTTTTTGACGTATCGCACAAACCACATGCACGGCGACCACACGTGCGACCCGGCTTCGATCACTGGACTTCCGTGAACGATGGACAGGGGACCCTAGAAAAAAGAGAATGAAGGATAAAGGAAAAAAAAAAGAATGCGGATCGTTTAATGCCTATGAAACGTAGGAGAAAGCCTGCCCCCCCTCCCCATCGCCAAATAATGTCCCTAACACCCTTCTTAATCGCTTAATAATCAATCCTATTTGATTGCCTTGATGAAGCTGTTAAGTGTTGTTTTCGGAAACCCTAACTCGGATAAGTTTGAAACCAGCTCCCAGAGGCAAATTCAAGAGAGGGGCACCCCCCAAAGGGCTGAACTGCAGGGATAGTAAAATATCTATATGGGTGCAGGAATTCTTTACTATGTGGCAAATGTTTAGGATTGCGGTTTTCTGTAAGGTTTTATATGCGTAGTAGGGGTTACTATTTATTGTCGTCAGGCTTTTGTGTAATCTATGTGACAGAAAGTGCTAGGAACAATATGCACTTCCTTTTATTTCGTGTGCAATGTCTACTTTCCTGTACTTAATCTGTACAAAAAACATCCGAGATATGAAAGGTCGGATACCTCGTATTTCAATGATAGCCAAGAGGTTTTATTAGTGACTTTATCTGTCTTTGTATTTCTTTGTAAGTAATGATCCTTTGGGGATGAAAACATCAATTGTATAGGTGGCTGTCTTCTCAGTTATTAAGCTTTGCCAAAATATAATTTGTGTTCAGATTATAAAGCAAGGCATACCTGCCTAATAACGTGTTGGGCCCCCTCTGGTCCGGATAACGGCGGCGACCCGTCGTGGAAGAGAGTCTGCCAGACCCCGGAACACATCCACAGGCACTGCAAGCCATAACGATGCTGCTTTTACCAGTTGTGTTGGAGACGACCTGACAGATCGTTCTATGACGTCCTACAAATGTTCAATGGGATTGCAATCTGGGGAACGTGGATGATAAATCATTGTCGTGAAGTCGGTAGCATGTTCCTCCAGCCATTGCCGTGTCACGAGGGCCGTGTGTGGAGGCGCATTATCTTGCTGGAAGATGTCGACGCCCGCGGAGTAAAAACAGTTCATGGAGGGGTGCAGGTGGTCCCCAAGCAGATCGCCGTAGGAAGTAGCACGAAGAGAGGATGTCAAATGCACCAATGGACCCATTACATGCCACGAGAAAACAACTGGCTGAGTGGTCCCCGCCTGAAAAGCGGGGTCCCGCGGCCTGCGCCAAACACGGACACGACCATCGACCCGATACAGCTGAAACCGTGACTCGTCGGACCAGGCAACCCTTCGCCAGTCCTTAGCGGTCCAATGTCGATGTTGGTTGGGCCAGGCTAGGCGTTGTTCGCCGATGGACACAGTTGTGGGACGTCCCTGGTTGTACCGCACGGTGATTTGGCTTGCTGTCGCCCTTCGGTCAGCAGTTGCAAGCCGGGTGACCCGGCGAACACCTCTGGCATCAATGAGGCGTGGGCGGCCCCTCCGCTGTCCTACATGGGTTGTAACCCCTCGTTGGGTGTACTCTCGATAGACCCTTGCAACTATTGTGCGGAAAAATTGTAGGGTGTTGGCTACATTTGACATTGAGGCATCCATCCGTCTGGCATCGACAATCATCCCCCGTTCAAATGCGGATAGCTCTCGGCGTGCTGCCATTTCTGCAGCTAGTTTTGCTTGCAATGATTGTGAGATATCAAGGAGCCCTGTGCAACCTGCATTCCGAGAATGGAAGCAGCGGGCTCTGTCTCATTACGGACAGGGAGCTGATTGGAGGGGTGTCCATGACTTTTGGTGAGTGAGTGTAAAGTGGTTATACGAGGATTGTTTACAAATGATTTAGACTTGGTCTTGTATGCCAACCCTGGAAATGACAAGCCGGCGACAATTCAGTGATCTGAAACTGTCGATCTTGAAACAATGATGTGGGAGGCCAAACGCGTCAACCTGTCTGTCATCAATGAGCATAGAGATAGATATAAGAGAGGAAGATACTCTATTCATAGTGGCATACCTGAGATAAATGTTTGCCACCGAGAACGCTGCGAAATTGACTGGTCATGTTTTTTTTATTTTATTTTTTTATAATTCATAGTAATCCAATACGTCCATCCAGAGCCTGTATGGCCTGAGGCCGACGAGTTGGGTCTCTGGATGGACCTGGATTAACGACTGCTGTATGATGGTCACAGCAGCCGGGGGGGGGGGGGGTGAAGATCCTGAGTCACTGATGAGCCGCCCATCCAGTGACTAGCCGTGCCTGATTTTGCTTAACTTCACTGAAGTTGTGTTTCAGTGAAAGCCCACCAGGCCACGGCCTCCCTCTTTTTTTTCGGATGTGTTTAACGCGAGTGTCTTTTCGGCCTCGGATGTTTAAAGCTAGACATAAATAATACACCAGTGTAAGCTGCCCCTTCCTTCCGCCCTTTTGAAAAGTTCCTGGCCTTATGAAGCTCATGTTTTGATTGATCGAGCCGCCGTCTTACTTGACAGAAAAGGCCACCACCTTCACTCAAGTGTGAATGGCAGATCATGGAGGGTGATTATCACGAGCTCAGGTGGAATGTGTGGTTCCTTTGGAAGGAAGGCAACAGGCCCGCAACCATTTACAGCCGATTGCACGCCGTGAATTTGGCAAAAAGTGAGCACGAAACTGGAAATCCACACATATGGGTGGTTATCAGTGGAAAACAGGAAAATTTAGTGTCCCGTTACGACAGTGTTCAACTGGATGAGGGGATTTGAAATTGGGAACGAAACCGCTGAGAAGAGGAAGAGGCAATGATCGGTCGTCCACCTCCCGAACATTCCACGTGTTTCTGAGCTTATTGCCGAAAACATCACATTAGGCGATCTGGATTGGGAAACCGGTCATATCGTCACAAATTGTATCAAATCAATCACTTCCCACTGTTCACACATCCTGTATTGGCGCATCTTGCGTACTCATTAGATCTTGTACCCAGCGGCTATGCCCTCTTCAGTAATATAAAGAAGTCCCGACGTGGTATCAGAATTCCGGACAATAACGTCCTGCAAGTAGCCTTCAACGACTGCGTATCACGGTACTACTGAAGCCTAACTTGGGATCACGGTAAATGCCATTAGTCTAAATCATTTGTAAACATCCTTCGTATCAATAAGACAGTCGTGTGTAGGTGATGTAAGCAGTTTTCATGTTTTTCCTTCAAAATTCTTTAAGGTGTCGTTTGTACGACTTCAAAAGATGAGATTAGTTTTGGGGTGATTTAAGTATTGATGGCCTTGATTAAATTTTTGGATATTAAATAAGTTTTAAGCATGACCTTCATCCTGTTAAGATATTGTTCCGTGAGCTTCGTGTGTTTGTGCTCCATAAGCTCGGCTTGTTTAAATCCTAGATATTTGGGAAATTCACCGTTTTCCATAGTAGCAATGTGATCTTGGTCTTGCCAATAAGAAGCCCGTCCCTGAAAATGGTTTCCGTTATAAAAATAAATAGTATTGATTCGGCTTATTTCAGAGGATTAGGTGTCTCATATCCCCCCGCCCCCCCTTCCAGAGGTGTCATTTACATTCAATCTACATCAACCTGGTAGAGAGCAGATTCGTGTATGAAAGAGAAAAACATGCACTCACCAAAGACGTTTGTTCGGGTTTCTCGCAGATGGCGTGCCCGCGGCGCAATCCGCATCGAACGTCGTTCCAGCACTGCACGGGAAGACGCAACTGGAGGCAAAAGTCGAAACGGTGACGGTTGTTGGGTTCGCCGCGGCACCATGCCGAGTAGCTCAAGTTCTTGCCCGTCGCCATCCATGTCCAGTCGGCGCCGCGCGTGTACATGTTGCTGCCGCTCGTCCACCACTGGTGCTGGCTGTGCACTATCATCCGCCGGGAAAGAAAGAAAGAAAGAAAGAAAGCCCCATAGACACACTTATATGACAAACGGCAATTACACCTGCACGACAATTACGAATACGCTACATTCAACCCTAAGAGATTAATGATAAATAAACCTCCGGGGCTGTGGCTAATTAGGAGAGTAAAGATCAATAAATTGGGAGTTCTTAGTATTGTTTCTATCAATAAAATTGGTGAAATTTAACGATAAAGTTAAACCTCTCTCTCTCTCTCTCTCTCTCTCTTTTTTTTTTATTTATCAATCGCTCTTTATTCGAATTATGTCTTTTTACGTTTATCGGCTTTATTTTTAAGGTTTTAGCATCATCTAAAACCTTATTAACAACAGTACACGCCATAACTTTTGAAAGGATTGATCTAGAGTCTTGAAAGTTTCTTCACACGTAGGCCGTATAAAGAGGACGGAGCGAAAAAATATAGAGAATCCTCTAGGATGGACCAAACCATGTGTTTTTGTGGTTTCCGCAACTGACTTCCCTTCATGTCTCTATGGAGTTTTGATTGCGTTTAAGCAATTTGTGACGTCGTAGTTTGACTGTTGACGTCAGAATTTAAAGAAATCTATTTGAAGTATAGCGAATCCTCCCGCTACTACTCGTAAAATTTTGATGCCGTAATTTTAGAAAGGATTGACCTAGAGGCTTGAAATTTTCTACACACGTAGGCCCTATACAGAGCACGGTGAGAAAAATATAGCGAATCCTCTTGGGTGGCCCGGGGCCCCTCAGGGGCCAATTGTATGAATTTCATGGTTCCTTTTTTATCTTTTGAATACAGAGAGCAAAATTCCTGAAATTTCGTAAATTTGTAGTGCGGTTATAAAAAAATAAAACCAATCTACAAGAAAAGTGATATAAGCCTCTAGGGCCCCGCCGGAGGTTCCGAGGCCCCAAATACAATTGAAGCGATAACAATTGAACAGAACGACCTAAGAACCGTTCAGTTTTGTATATTTATAGTGTTGTATTAAAAAAATAGAGCAAATATACAAGAAATGTGATGTAGGCCTAAGCGGCCCGCCAGAAGACCCCGAAGCCTCAAATACAAATCAAGTTATAACTTTTGAACGGAAAGGTCTAGAAACCTGAAATTTTGTATATTTTTAATTTCGTACTAAAAAATATAGCCAATATAGAAGGAAGGTGATATAAGCCTCTTGAACCCCACCAGAGGCCTCGAGGCACCAAATACAATTGAAGCTATAACGTTTGAACGGAAAGGTCTACGGTCCTGAAATTTTGTTTAATCATAGTGTGGTATTTAAAAATTTAGCTAATCTACGAGGCATGTTTTTTAAGTAAGTACCGTTTTGGAATTAAAAAAAGACGTGCAAAGATATCGCAATAATTTTATTTTTACATGAAAGCCTGTACCTTAATCTACTTTTCTACATAATTTCCGTGAATATTGAGGCACTTGTCATAACGTGGCACCAGTTTTTGAATACCCTCCTCATAAAATTCTGCCGCCTGACTTGTTAACTACTGTATCACAAATGTTTTGACTTCGTTATCGTCTTGAAGACGCTGACCACCCAGGTGTTTCTTCAAGTGCATGAACAAATGGTAGTCGCTGGGCGCCAGATCAGGGCTGTATGGAGGATCATCTAGAGTTTCCCATTTAAAAGATTTGATGAGATCTTTGGTCCGATTAGCCACATGTGGACGGGCATTGTCATGCAGCAAAACGATACCCTTACTCAACTTGCCACGTCTTTTGTTCTGGATTGCACGACGCAGATTGTTCAATGTCTCACAATAAGACGCTGCATTGATTGTCTCATTACGAGGCAGAAACTCCACTAGCAATACTCCTTTTCTGTCCCAAAAAACTGTGCACATGATTTTCCGGGCAGAAATTGTTTGCTTAAACTTCACTTTTTTGGGTGATGATGAATGTCGCCATTCCATGGATTGTTGTTTCGATTCTGGTGTGACGTAGGCCACCCATGTTTCGTCACCAGTAACAATTTGGTCTAAAAAATCTTCACCTTCATTGTGGTACCGCTCAAGGAAAGTCAATGCACTGCCTAAACGTTGGGTTTTGTGCAAATCCGTCAACATTTTTGGAACCCAACGTGAACACAATTTCCGGTAATTCAAGATGTCGGTCACAATGCGATACAAAACACTACGAGAATATTGAGGAAAGCAGTCGCACAATGATGAAATTGTAAAGCGTCTGTTTTCTCTCGCCTTTTGGTCCACTTTCTGCACCAAATCTTCATTAACGACCGAAGGACGCCCACTCCGTTCTTCTTCATGCACATTTGTGCGGCCATCTTTAAATGCTCTCACCCATTTCCTTACCATTCCATCACTCATAATGTTTTGTCCGTACACTTCACAGATCTCACGATGAATATCGATCGGTTTTACGCCTTTAGCACTAAGAAATCGTATAACAGCCCGTACTTCACAATCGGCGGGACTCACGATTGTCGGAGGCATCTTAAACACTCAGTAAACAACGTATACAATGAAGAATCAGACTGTTAATGGCGTCAGTGCGTAGACAAGAGATGTAGTTAACCAGCGCGCATGCGCGGAACGCCGACCGTAGCGCTGCGGCGGCGGAATCGCAAAACGGTACTTACTTAAAAAACATGCCTCGTATATTAAAAATTCTGTACGTCTCTTGGCGTGTGCAAACGTGGCTTTGCGCCTTCAAGCAGTAATCGATCTCGGATGGAACGCAGATTAATATTGCACTGGAAAACCGCACATAGACGAGAAACATTTTTGTATCCTTGGATGATGTATACCACTTCACACATTAAATAAATTGTGCTCTGCAATGGAGTTATTGGCTGGCAAACACCTGAAGTTATTTATAGGTCACCATGTATACACTCACTCACTCACTCACTCACTCACTCACCAAAAGTCATGGCACACCTGCCTAATAACGTGTTGGAAGGCTCTCCCTCTGGCCCGGATAACGGCGGCGACCCGTCGTGGAAGAGAGTCTACCAGTCCCCGGAACACATCCACAGGCACTGCAAGCCATGCCGCCTCCACTGCATTCCATAACAATGCTGCATTTACCAGCTGTGTTGGTGACGACCTGACAGATCGTTCGATGACGTCCCACAAATGTTCAATGGGATTGCAATCTGGGGAAGTGGAGGCTAAATCATTGTCGTGAAGTCGGTAGCCTGTTCCTCCAGCCACTGCAGTGTCACAAGGGCCGTGTGTGGAGGCGCATTATCTTGCTGGAAGATGTCGACGCCCGCGGGGTAAAAACAGTTCATGAAGGGGTGCAGGTGGTCCCCAAGCAGATCGACGTAGGAAGTATCACGCACTGTGGATCTTAGATGCAGCAATGGACCCATTGCATGCCACGAGAAAACACCTGCAGATCCAATGGAGCCTCCACCTGCCTGAGTGGTCCCCACCTGACAAGCAGGGTCCATGGCTTCATGTGGCTTGCGCCAGATAAGGACATCGGCCCTATACAGCTGAAACCGTGATTCGTCGGACAAGGCAACCCTTCGCCAATGTCAATGTTGGTTGGCCCAAGTTTGGCGTTGCCGAAGATGTGCAGCTATCAAGAGTGGCCTCCTGCTCCCAAAGCCTGCAGCTTTCAAAGTTCGCCGAATTGTCTCACGGACACAGTTGTGGAACGTCCCTGGTTGTACCGCACGGTGATTTGGCCCGCTGTCGCCCTTCAATCAGCAGTTGCAAGCTGGGTGACCTGGCGAACACCTGGCATCAATGAGTCGTGGGCCGACATGGGTTGTAACCCCTCTTGAGGTGTACTCTCGATAGACCCTTGCAACGATTGTGCGGAGAAATTGCAGGGTGTTGGCTACATCTGATATTGAGGTACCCATCCGTCTGGTACCAACAATCATCCCCCGTCCAAATGCGGAGCTCTCGGTGTGCTGCCATTTCTGCAGCTAGTTTTGCTTACAATGATTGTGTTATATCAAGGCGTCCTGTGCACTTACATTCCGAGAATGGAAGCAGCGGGATCTGTCTCATTACGGACAGGGAACCTGATGGACATGAATCTGTGCCATGACTTTTGGTGAGTGAGTGTAACAGGGACCAGGGACGGACAAGAAATAGAAAACGTGAGTATAAGAGCATACTGAGTGATGATTACTTTGTGACAGAAATGCACATTTATGCCAATAAATGTCAACGTTTTGTGGTTAGGTGGATGTTGTGTCTCCTGTTTGTTAAGTAACCACAGCCCCAGTGTTCATTTATACTTATTAAAGAGAAGAGAATTTTTTAAGGCTAACGTGAAATATAACTTTAAATATGAATTCTTGTCATTGAAATTTTTCTGTTCGTTTCCTGACTATTTTTAAGAGAGCTCACAATAATTTAACCCCATTCACACAAGCACACATATAAACATCAACATGCAAATATAAACAATTTAATGAAATATTTTTTTCTTATTCCGACTTCTTACGTTTACGTTCGATGTATCTGAAGATGGCCGTGTTTTCTTCGTCCGTCTCGATGCTCAGCAGTTTGCCACCTCGTTCTGCGCAGAACCGGAATGATTCGATCCAGTTCAGGGACTCGGAACCAAAGTAGTAATAGAATCCCGTAATGTTCTGAAGTCTTCTCCACTATAGAAGAGAAAAGAATTGCATAGAAACGGGAAGAGAATCCTAAATCCGATCAGATTAAACCCTCGGAGAACAGAACATTTCGTTGCATTGAGTACAAAATCTAATTTTTACAAAATAGCAAAGTAGAACCTTCAATCTTATGAATGGCGTCGTCAGTAAAACGAACAGTTGAGTGAAATTTCCGTCAGGCGAAACAATTTCCCACTTTATCTGGGGTTCCTCTTTGAATTAGTCGAATAAACCGACACGATACAACGAACCCTCCATGATCTTTGATCTTGCTAAATCGGAAAACTTTCTTAGCTGGAAAGTTCCCATGCGAATTTTTCTTTGAGCACCCTCTTCTTAGAGGTTCCTCCTCACAAAGGTTATTTTTCCTCGAGGAATTGTGATTGGGACGGTGAACTGTAAATTTTCACTGTACGAGGGTCGGTTCATAAAATTCTTATTATTGCTAAGAAAAATTGGTCGTGAGCTTCTCTACATATTCCCCTCCATCTAAGGAACACATCTTTCCAAACATTAGATGAGCGGGCGGAAACCGTCTTTGAAGAAGCCTTCTTTTTGGCTCTTGAGGAAGAGTCCCATCTCAGCAACCACCTCGTTGTCGTCTTTGAAGCGTCTGCCTCGAAGTGCTTTCTTCAAGAGGTGAAAGAGGAGGAAGAAATCTGAGGAGCCAAATTTCGTACCCCAAGTCGCCCCCTAGTTTCATGGTGTCATGAGATGAATAGGCTGATGCGCTGACATGTGAAGATCAATATGAAGGATGTTTCCAACAGGTCCATGGAACAGGCTGATGTGAACTTTATGCACTATGGCCTCGGAGGTAAATTCGTCGGTCTTCGATCAGCAGAGCTTCCATTTGTGCCACACTTTCTGGTTCTTCACTGAGAGACGGTCGTCCAGTACATGCTTCATTCTGGAGGCTTGTTTGACCACTTTACAACGGTCTCGTAGGCTGGAGCATTGTCACCCTACACGGCAACTACTCAGTAGTTCATCGTGAATCTCTTTCGCATTGTTTTCCTTCAAATGCAGGAAACAAATAACAGTACCCACTTCAATTTTGTCCACTGAGTGTGCCATTTTGGTTTTCATCCTTTGGCGGCATCGTGCGGAACTAAAATGTGCGCGCTCATTTCGGAAGACATCATCCGGACATATATTTTTCGTATTTTTCATACGATAATATGAATTTTATGAGCGGCCCTCGTATTTGGAGGAAGGCCGATTGTTGTGGTTTTCACATTCTCCACTTCCTTTTGTTATTTGCTTTAATTAATAAAACAGACATTTACAAAATTAGATGGGAATTGGAGTTATTGTAATGTATGGCAGCCAAAATCGCAGGGAGCCTCTAACCCACAAGGAGATTTGAAATACGTATCCGATATTTCAAATCTCCTTGTGGATAAGAGGTTTCCCTCCGATTTTGGTTGTTCCCTACTACAGTTTTTGCTTAATATTTGTTTAATGTATGTCAGGACTAAACAAGCGATAAACGAGTGGGATCAAGTTGGGGGGGGGGGGGGAAGGACCAAGCGCCTTGCTTTGAAGCATCCTTGTTCTAAGAAAAGGTAATTGATATAGCATTGCATCTTTCGTTTTTCCTCGGACTTTTTCGGTTTTACCTTATCCAGATGTTGAGAAATGTCCTCCTCGCCGTTGGCCGCTTTTCCGCACAGGACGAGCATTGCCACCGTCAATACCGCAGCCGCCGTCGCCAACAAACCTGCCGATCCGGATGCTGCCATGGCGACACGTCGACTTTAAAAAAGAGAAACGCCATCTTTTAAGCATTACCATCATCATTATCGTCTTAAGTAATGTGAAAATGCTCAAAAAAGCTATTCCATTAAATATGAGGAAATGAACACATGAGATAAGCAATCGACAAGTGTAGATTTAACAATAACCCTTTGGAAAGCCTGGTTTGTTCTCACCTGTAGGCGTTCCCTTGGAGAGACGTTTGTTCTTCGTTGGTGTCCCACTTGGTTTGGTGGTGATGTAGCCTAATGATGGTGGTTGCTGTAGATCGCCACCGTCTATTCCCGGGATTTTGGAAGCTTTAGACGAAACACGTCATCCATAATGGATTATTAATTGGTATTTCGTGGCCCTTATGCGATGGGCAGCATCTGTCCCGTGACATCCTTCACTGTTAAACTCTGCTTATAAAGCAATTTAAAAAAGATTAAAAATGAATTAAAAGTTGGGTCATCACAAAAAATCGAAAGGAAGCACGTTTAAGATATGGCAATCTTCACTAGCAGATGGACCCAAGTTTCGCAGTTTTCTTTGCTGATCAAACAAGCCTTCCAAAAAGAAAAATGATCTCCGAACGCTACATTTAACTGCAATGACTAGTACAAACTCACCTTGCTCTCACTTTTTTTTTCGAAAAAGCATCCGTGGATAAATAATCGGAAATAACCGATACAATCTTCTAAATGATGTATTTAACGAAGTGGCTGGTTTTACTAGGAATTGGGAAGTTTAAGGGTACGGTCAATCAGGGGACGGATTTGTGTGATAAGGTATGATCATAAAAGGGGGGAAACTATTCAGTATATTCGCTACGATGTATTGATGAATGTCTCTGGTTCGAGTCCACGCCGTGTTACTGTTTCCTATGTCTGAAAATCTTCAGCATTCTGTAGATGAAGAAACACCTTCTTACCACAAAAGAACATCCGAGATATGGAACGCCGGATATGTATTTCATACTCAACGGCAAGATTGAGACTACTCATAAAATTTATCTAACACTATACATGAGGGCAATGAAAGGGAGGATCGGGGTAAATAACTTGGTATTATCTTTAAAATCTGTGAGGAATTTTGGAAATACGAAGGTTGGAGCATGGGTTTTCCAAAAATGCTTCATCCAACTTCAGAATGAACATAAAGCATTGAGATACATTTTTAAGCACACGTAGGTGTGATATTATCAGAAAAAAATAGAAGGAAAAATTCCACGACCTGGATTCGAACCAGGAACCACGCTCGTTGCCTCTACCAGTTGGGCCATCGTGAACACGATACAGTAAGGCTGTCATCAGGTGTTCTTAAAGGCTACAAGGTAGTCAAGGCCCAATGAAAGGGCGGGCACCCATCTCACAGATCGGGACTGCCTAGTAGTCTTTAAGAACACCCTGTGACAGCATTGCCGTATCGTGATGGCCCAACTGGTAGAGGTAACGAGCATGATACTCGTTGTTCCTAGTCGTGGAAGTTTTCCTTCCATTTTTTCTGATAGTATCATTACCTTATGCTTGGGCATTATCTCTAGCTTCCATTTAATATTTACAAATAGATATATCAAGTTTTAGATATCATGTTTGCAAATGTTCTATCTGCCCTCTTCTGGAGGTATTACACACATGTACACGATAATCAAATTTATCCTACACTTGAGCAAGCATGTTTTGTGGGACACTGCTGTTACGTATATCATAGTTCTTTCAAAGTAGTTGGAAGGGGGAGGGGACACTTAAACTGTGCTTTTGGCTATAAAATCACAAGAAAATTTACATTAAGGTCTGATGACCAGTGGTGGAAAGCCAAATCAGCAGCCCTCTTGCGGCCGATCCCCATTGCAAAAGCTTATTGTTTAAAAATCGTCTAATTTCTAGGTGCCAGTGTTGTCAAAGATGCAAGTTTTATGCCTCCCCTTCCAACAACTTTGGATGAATTACGGTATCGCATAACAACAACAGCAGGAGCAGCAGCAGCCATAAAACTGGACATGGCTTCCTCATGTGTGGGATGAATTTGATTATCGTGTAGTAATGTGCCGTGCCTCCAGGAGGAAGGGAGTACAGGACAGTCCATTATTATCTTAGGTAGGGAATAAGGAATGCTACATCATTCCTCTATACTGTACACATTAAGTGAAGAATTTACTCATAATTGGTTTGATCTTGTGGAAGGTGGAGTGGTAAGCCGTGCTGCAGATAAGCGAGTTGGATGATTCGAATCTGCCAAAACCTGATAATATTCTTTAAGCATAGCCAGTCTAATGATCCTGGGGAAAGACGAACTATCCGAAGGTATAGAACATTCTGTGACGGAGGTGTAATTGGACATCGAGAAGGATACTTACACTATTTACACAGCTCCAAGAAATTTTCAACTAACAAGAAACTGTCCACTGCTTACAGGGATGCCCAATAAGTCAATAGATACCCCACATTTCAGGTTTATTCATGTTTTTCATAGAAATAACTGTGAATGTGCACTTACATTTTACAGTAACTTATTCTCAGTTTGAAGAAACTTGCCTCGAACGCCTGGTGCCACAGAATTGAATGATTTTCAACGAGGACGTATTGTTGGACAATACGAAGATGGTGTCAGACAAAGGAAAATCTCTCGCACTATCAACAGAATTATTACACAGTTCAAAACACTAAAACAAGGAAACTGTAGAGACACGTGCAGGCCGGCCTGGACCAACAGCACGACAAGTGAGGGCTGTAAAACGAGCGGTTGATAGAAATCCCCGTTGCACTGCTTCAGGCGTGGCAGAATACCTGCAAGTGAGTCCGATATCTGCACCAGCTAGGCTATCGTGGGAGAGCTGCAAGGCGAAAATCCCTTCTCAACGCACTCATTATTTCACTGGGCGACTGAGATGGTGGAATGCCCTTTGAATTTTGGCATCATGTCATCTTCTCAGATGATCGTCTTTTGCTCAGTTTTTTTGCAGTGGTCGGATATTGATCTGGAGAAATCCCAGCCAAGAGTTCAGGATTTTCTGTTATGGTGTGGAGGGGTGCCATTTGGAGCACCAGGGGATCAGAGCTCGTGGAATGTGTGAGTTACATTAATGCAGAAAAATACATCGTCATATTGGAGAAGGGTGTCTTGCCAATATATTGATGAAGGACGGTGCTCTATGTCACATTGCTCGAAGAACGCAGGCTTGTCAGGCACAACATGGCATCCAGAAATTACCATGGGCTAGTCAGTCACCCGATATGAATCCCATCGAACACATCTGGAGTATGCTTGATCGTTCCGTGAGAAAACATTCGCTAAAACCTGCTTCCGTGCAGAACTTTTCGAATCTTTGCATACCGAATGGATCATAGTTTCACAGGCTAAGATCGCCCAACTCATGGATGCCATGCCCAACCAGGTTTAAGCTCTGCAGAAAGCAAAAGGCGCAGCAATAAAGTTCTCATGTGCACGTGTAAGAAATACGTGTAGCAATAAATAAATGAGCGAAGAGCAAGGTGTCTGTTTACTTATTGGGTATAGAAGGAAAAAAATGACAGCAATCCTAGGAAAGTTTATCCGTTTGAACGAAGGGAATCGTCTATGAGCGTTACATAACAGACAGATGCACGAGCATAAGCAGAAATAAATTGAAATGCTGGAATGCACATTCGAACAGACCTCCCACTATGTTATGAAGGGAAATAAAAGCTTTTTTTATCTCTTGGGGGAGGGTACATTAATAACTCCAAAATGGCTCATCAAAGCCAAACAATTTATTTTACAAAAATTATTCGTCTCCATGAGAGGAGAAGTCGTCCATGTCGAATTTGATTTTATTGCGCTTGTATGAATGCTACAGCCATTTCTTCATTTTTAGAAAAAAATTAATATCTCTAAAAAGACTTAACCCATTGTCATGAAGGCACAGTTTCAGACATCCTCTTTCTGTGTGTAATTTTATTTGTTTTCTTTATTGCCGTTTCGGAGGAGTTAGCTGCACAGAATTGGACACATACGTGCAGATGGATTTTTTTTTCAAAATTTCAACATAAACTATGCGGCCAAAAGTGACCGGACACCGCCTGGAAAGCAGATAGACTGGTCATGATGTGTCAACTACGTTTCTGTGGTGATAAAACAACGGCTCATGGTCGGAAGAACATCAAACGAGCGCGATCAGTCAACATGAGCGGACGTCGAGAGTTGCATGAGTGGGAAAGGGGAATGGATCATAGGCGCCCATCGATGAGATTTCTGACACCTTCCAGATTCCACGGTCAACAGTTGGTGATGTTGTGACGAAATGGAAACGAGAGCATGTCGTAAAAACGGTAACCCGACCAGGAAGGCCTCGGAATATTGACCACTAGGGACCGTCGAAGTCTTCGATAGGTTGTGAGAGGCAACCGGCTAAAGCCGTTGGACACCATCGCCACAGAGTTCCGGATGGCTTCTGGGAGTGATGCCAGTTCCCGCACAATTCGTACTTGTTGTGGCACTCCGACGGGCGTGTGTGGACGTGGCGAATGCCCGGAGAACGGCACCTACCGAACTGCACTGTGAAGTTTGGAGGTGGTGGCATCATGGGGTGGGGATGTTCTCTTGGTTTGGACTTAGTCCCCTGGTTTTAGTGCATGGATCCCTGAAGGCCGCGGGTACCAAGAAATCCTGGACAATTCAGCGCTTCACCCTGCGGCAACAGTTCAGTGATGGCCCTTACACGTTCCAGCATGATAACGCGCCCGTGCATAAAGTGTGCGCCATTACGGACTGGTTTGAGAAAATGAGGGTGCAAGAGCTCCACTGGCCAGCCCAAAGCCCCGATTTGAACCCCAGTGAGCATCTCTGGGATGAGTTGCAGCGCCGGTTAACAGCCAAACCTGTTCGCCCCAAAACCAACACAGAACTCTATGCCATGTTGAAGGAGTAATGGAAGACAATACCTGCAGCCGTCTACCGCAACCTCGTAGAAAGTCTTCCTAGAAGGTTCTGGCTGTAATAACGGCACACGGCGGACCAACGTCTTACTGAGACCACTACAGCGCCAGATGTACCAGACCTAGGGGGAGGGGACTTCTTTTGGCAGCATAGTGTATCTTCTGGAATCATGAGTGTTTAAGTCGATTTCAAAGGAAAAACCTTTTGAATTGGGGAAACGAATACACAGGCCACCACTCTTAAGTGAGGGTCGGCCAAAAAAGAAAAAAACGGTTCTCTTAAAATTTTGTTTAAAAAAAAAAAGCGAAATAAATTGAAAAGAAAACATACCTCAGAGTCGATGGTTATCCGTATGAATTTTAATTTTTATTTTGGAAAAAAGTCTTTTATATTACAAAAGTAAAACTTTATCGCCTCTCCTCCTGCATCTTTCACTCTGTCTCTTTATACTAAGCTTAGTCCATGAATGGCCATCTTAGTTGTGTCTGTAATGGACAGCTTTTCCCCTTTCTAGCGCAATTTGTCTTTGTTTGTTCGTACCTCTCAGTGAACGAGGGGAAAATCTTTAACGCATCGAACGTCTTTGTTTTGTTTTCTTTTTGGTCCCACGTATTTTAGTAGATAATTGGAGCCAAGTTGGCTGTCACACGTCTGGAATGTCGTCGTCGACGTCGGCCGCCTGCGGTCCTCGTGAGCATCTTTCGGCCACGGACTGAAACGTCCAGACGATGATAGCGACCGCCTGCAACGTCATGAGAATGGCAAACAACGTGGACAGATTGCCGCTCCTCTCCAGCAAGAAACCTACGTGGGGGTGAAAAAAAGGAAATTACTCAAAAAGTACGAGAAATAATCGAAAGGATTAAGACGACAGTGGCCTAGGGATAATCCTTACCTAGGAGCGGTGAACCGACGACGAAAGCCGCAGCCTGGGCCAGGTTCAGGACAGTCGCGACGGCGCCGTGGGAGCCTTCGCCGAGTGTGCAGAGCACGACGGCTGGCATCAAAGCATTGGTGGCACCGGACGACCAACTGAAGACGGTCATGCAGACGGCCAGGAAGGGAAAATGATCCACGAAGATTAGACCTGGAATAAGTTAAAAGCACATGGATTAGCAAATCCCTATCGCATTTAGACATGGGGAAATTTCACAGTGATAATAAAAACGTCATTCCTTTCAGAACCTCCTAGGGATAGCTGGCTGCCCATAGATAATTGAGATACGTACATGTAACTCTCTCCTTTAAAAATTGAAATGTCGCATTTTTTTCGTTTCCCAACTATTAAATGTAAGGTAGAAGAAGACGCAGGTGCGGTACTATTTCTTTTTTAATTAACTAAATGGAAGCACTTCCTAGACGTATTCTATTGTCGTAAAACTAGTGTCGAAGCTTTCATCTTTATATCGATTTTTATCGATGTTGCATGTAAAATAAACGATTTGAACGTGGTGACTACCTGAGATATAATATTTCGTTGAAAATACGAGGGCGATTCAAAAAGTAACCTTAACATTTTTTTATTTCGCACAAAACACATGTCAACAAGGAACGAATGGCGTCACTCTTCGACATTGTCTCCCTGGCGTTCAATACACGTGCGCCATAGTTTTGGTAGTGCTTCAATGCCTGCAGAAAAAAAGTTCTTGGGACGTGTACGGAGCCACTCACGCATTGCCTCCTGAACTTCGTCATCAGACCGGAATTTGCGGCCGTCAAGGTGTTCCTATAAAGGTCCGAAAATGTGGTAGTCTGAGGGGGCGAGATCGGGGGAGTACGGAGGATGGACCAGGCATTCGAATTGCAGGTCTTCTATGGTGGCAGCTGTGGCACGGGAGGTATGGGGCCTGACGTTGTCGTGTCGGAGCAGGACTCCCTTTGTGAGAAGTCCACGGTGCTTGGTGCGGATGGAAAGGTTTCAGTTCGGACCTCCGTAGGATAACGTTACTTTTTGAAACGCCATCGCACTTACGTTTTAATGCTCGAATTTATCAGATATTTTGTGACACGTTTCTGTCTTGAAGCAACAGGACAAGTCCGGCAAAACAAATAAAACCCAGTGGCATCTTTGTAATAAAAAAAAATTATTTACATTTTTGCAGTGCTACTATAGTGGCTAGAAGAATAGTGTGGCAACGGCTACTACTCGCAATGCTACGTGGTTGATTCCCGATTTGATGATAGTAGCGGTGGCGCTACAATCGACATAGATGCGAGTTACCCGGGAGATGAGATGGAAATCTTAGGATGAAGGAGGGTTTTTTAAGCTATATTTTGGGTGACTTAAGTTTATTTATAAAAAATTTGTATATTTCAGATAATACAATACTCTTGATAATACTCTTTAACGTTAAAATAAATGAAAAATATCTGCTGTTATAAATAAGTTGAAATATAAGATCAGAGATGGATGAAGGTATCCATCCTTAACAACGATAAAGCATGGAATATGAGCCCTTCCGAGCCAGAGAAATTACATTTTGAGTAATTAATCATTAAACATAGATCTGCTAAATTAAGTCTAATAAAATCTCAACATAAAATCTAATAATATAATGCTATACACAGCTGGCTACCGTACAAATGATAAAAAATGAATTTTCACAGATGTTTCAGGAGAAAAAATTCAAGAGATGAGGCGTTCGCCCCTGTAACTCGGAAGTTCTCATATGTGGAATGCAGAATATTGAAAAATATATAGATATACAAAGAGAATAACTTTTTTCATATAAAATTAATTTATCACATGAATAACAACCAAATAACTTTTTTATGTGATGATAAAATATTAAATATCAGATATTTTAGGTTAATAGTTTTGAAAAAAAAAAAATCTTATTATTTTTAAAAAAAGGAAGATATATAATAAATTTGTATTTAAAGCTATTTTGATTGCATTTCGTTATTTAAAAATAAGGACTTTTTAAAAATTATTCTGAATTTCTTAGATTTTACATAAAGAAAAAAATAAATGAGAAATATAGACAGAAAAGTAAGTGGTTCTTGAAATTTTAAAATGCAACAATAAGAAGGGAAGGGCTGCTATTTTATTGCAAAACTAAAATCAGATGAAGAAATCAAAAAAAATTATCTAAAGAAAATAACTCAGTGTGAAACGGTCGTGCATTTTACTATATGAAAACTGAAAAAGAATAAAATCATTTGAAATTAAAAAATACTGCAAAATCATCTCTAAATTAAAAACAAAAAGGGGGGAAGGTCGAAATATTATTAAAATGGTATATTATTTAATGTTCTGGAATGAAAATGAAATAATAAATCAAATTTATAAATTTTACGAAGAAATTAATAGAGCCTTATTGATGTAAAGCTCCGGATGTTTAGCTACTATGTTGATGTAGCTGCCATCTGGCGGCATCATCATTCGAGGAATCAGAATTGAACGCTCGCTGCCACACTATTCTTCTAGCCACTATAGTGCTACTTTGGCGCATTGGTTACATGGCGTGTTCGACAACCTTGATATTGTGGGTTCGAATCCTTCACAATACACTTTTTAAACAGAAACAACTTTGTTTCCCATCTTCGTTTTGCCTTGACAAGCTGGGCGAAGAAGGGGTGGGTACGATTTTTATTATATATGTCCGTCTTCGCTGAACTTAAACATTTACGTGATGAATTTGAAGATCGTCAGCATAAAACTGGTATGAGCATTGTTCTTCGACTCCACAGAAATACGCCACCCTTGCGTTCCGTACGGAAACATAAGCACACATAGTGCAGAGGATCATACAATGGGTTTGGTTTTTTTTTAAATCCGTCGAACTATACTTTCTGTGCGCTGACGCAAAGTAATATCACCATATGCACTGACTCCCTATCAGGTAAAAAACCACAGCAACGTCCGAAGTTGTCGGTAAATTGCAGGGTCGACGGTAAATTGCAGGGTTGAATGTTTTGGGTATTAAACAATACAACAGTCAGTGCCGAATAATCAGGTTCAAAACCAGCTACAATACTCAGCGGGGATCACGCAGGACAATTCGTTTTAATACAATGAATACCGTTACAGTCGACTGATCATTTTGTAGAGTTCAAACCTCGACAATTTCCCGTTCGCCCAGCTTATGCAATGACAAGTCCCAGGATCAAACCTTAAACAACAATGTTGTTATATTATTTTTCGATTGAAAAATGGAAGGAAAAATTCTGCGACCTGGATTCGAACCAGGAACCTCGACTATCATGGCCGACGCCT
>JAHWFO010002062.1:2655339-2672611 GCA_023313115.1 Rhysida immarginata
ATGCTAAGAAAGTGTGTGAGAACGAGAGTTTATGATAAAGGTCAATTGTTGTTACTTGAAGCAAATTGGGAAGCTCCATGCCCAGAACTGTCATGGCCGAAAGTGAGTGAAGATGATGCAAAACACATGGCTAAACAGGAGAGTAGCTGATTAATAATTCTTTCACACGCCGATCACGGAGTCATAAGTTTATCTTTTCGTTAACTTTGCATTTGAAGTATTTTATTATATTTTATAAAGAAGTTTTCGATCATGGTTTCAATTTCAATTTTGTTTCGATCGCCTTTCAGTTATGTATTTTTATTTTAGTTACGTATTTTTGATTTATGCTTGTGGAAAATGTATTATTCCTGATTCTTTTTCGTGTCTGTTTGTACAGTTGTACGCAGAACAACTTTGAGGAATGGTTTTGAATTAATTATTGCTCGGGCCCAAAATCTTCAAAAACAAAGCAGCCAGACAGCTAATTATTCCACGGCTCACTCCTGCCCAGAACTGCTATGGCTCAATTTGCTTCACTTTTTGCCGCTGTTAACTTCACTTTTGGATTCGGAGTCTATCTTTAATATACGTCATTGGTTAAACCTAAGTTTGGAATCGCTAGGCAACGGGCCAGGAACTGATGTCACCGCTTACCAGCTCTATTTACTGTTTTTTAATTTGTAAAGACCTCATTCCTTCTGTCAAACAATCACATTAAAATCACAGCGTGTCAATTTTTTTTTCAATGAGTGTATGTGGGTTGGAACAGTTTTATTTTGATTATGAATGTAAGGACCAAATTTGCAGAATTAAGTGTGGTTTGCATGATATATGTACATCCAGAGAGCGTACTGTGCAGCTGAAAATGTCCTGTAAAATAGTCGATGATTTTTAAACATTTTGGAATTTCTCATGACAAAAAAAAAAAAAGCTCTCCTACTACTTTATGCTTTTCAGGCAGATGACCACGAACACGGACGGAATTGAAATAAACGCGTTGAAGGAGAAGGTGCATGTTTACTTGTCGCCGACCACGTCAGGTCGATGTATCATTTGTTGCTCGGTGCATTTCCTTCTTGTCATAGCAGATCCTTCCTTAAAGCTCTTTCCTTTTCGTTCTTAACGGAACTTCTTATTTTAGATATGAACACCTAATGAGCGTTGAGGGCGATGTTGTTTTTTGTGGGGTTTTTTTACGATTATCAGTGACAACAAACAGTGAATGGAGGAGTGCCACCACTCGAAGCGTTGCCTTTAGCGCTTTATCGACAGATAGCGACTCAAAAGTCAACAAGATTTCACCTCCGTTTATGAAGAAACTCGTTTTGTCGTCACCTATACTTCTGCACTCGCTGACAATAAAATCATAAAAAAATTGGGTTAACAACGTGTTGCTATAAAAAAAACGTTTTATAATTTTTCTGTTCGTTGACTTTGACTTTGGGTATTCTTTGCACGAAAGTTACGGCACCATCCGCCCGACCCTAATAGCGCGTTATGCAATGAATTACGCCTTTTGTACGTGAAACAGTGTCCTCTTCCCCTCCTCAAATAAAGCAAAAGTTTAAAAAAAATTCGTTTTGACGTCGCCTCATTTTGGAGGTTTAGCGTGTTTTAGTATCTCGTGCTCCAGGACTGGCAACTAATAATCGGAATTAATAAACGGTTCTTGGTACTGTCTTAGCGGCCAATTGTCTCTTACCGTTCATAGACATGAAAGGAGTAACGACTTGCAGGTGTTCGCGACATCGGTTCAGGTGAGCGATTTCACGGGATGAACTCTTCCATTGGCCTCGTCGTTTACATTCATCGAAACCGTTATGAGTTGTAGATCCCAATTAGAGTGAGAGCACTTAATGAAAATGAATTCTTTTGTTTCCAATTTCCCGGAGGGGTAATTAAAGAGTGGAATGTAATGGGGACGAAAGTTGAGGGAATGGCGCCACACCTTCCGCGATTAAAAAAAAACCCGCCACCTTGCGTGAAGAAAATGTTTTGACGAGTCTCGTGGTTTGTTTGTTGTCGGTTGAATTTTGTCTTTTTTTATCCTTTTTCGTGGCCACTGTAATAACATGGGTGGAACTTTTTTTTAATGGCAGCCTTGTTATCATTCATCTCGTGCAAAAGGGCGTGACACGTTCGTGGCACATGATAGAATAGGATTAGGATTATGTAAGTTCAGAATTATGCTTGGGACGTAAGCTTTTCCAATGGCCGTTTTGAATCTTCATTTGGCGTAACGGCTACGCATTCAGAGATAAAAATTGTTTGGTGATGATAATTCTCGGGTAAAACGTTAAGAAACCTTCGAAGAGCGACCGATATCTGATAATTATATGGCCGAGATTAAATTGCATTCATTCACTCTTGGGTTGTAAGGAGCAACTCTTCATACGGCACACATGCAAGAACACATACGATTCCTGCATGCAATTGACAAGAAAATCTTCGAAGACATTCCACACATTCACAAGACATTTCACCTGAGAGATTTAACATAGCGAGCACGAATACAGTGAGTGGTTTATACTAGCTGAGTAAACGAGAACAATTGCAAATAAATGAATCCAAAGCGCACGCCAGCTCAATTGTATATGGTGCTCCACTTCTTTCCAGTTCGTTATCTGGCGTGGCATTCATGTGAAACTCTGTGGTCGCATTTTCTGTTAAACATAGACCACAAAAAACACTATAACTCATTAAAAACAAGAAATTAATCCTCCCGAGGAAGGTATAGGAAAGTAGCGGAAGCGCTGAGGTCATCTATTTTTACCCTTTTATCTGCATTTTTATCCCACCCCCATTTTTTTATTGAAAAATTGATTTTCGAACGTAGTATTTAGAAAATGAAAAAGAGCTCTATCTTCTTTTGTTTCTCATCATTTCCGTTCGAATGATATATGACATGCCATATGTTGCCATAGTTCTAAAGACCAAGTGACTGCCACCCCCACAACTCCGACCCTATTAGGACAATTTGGCCCAAACTTTACATTGCTTAGAGGAATCTGCATACCGAATTTCACTCCTTTATACGCATAAATACGCGTAAACCGGTTGGTCCCCTCTAATTTCCGCCCCCGAAACTCCGACCCCAGTGGGCCAATCAAAACCAAACTTAATAGTGAAGGTGCACTCTGGTGATCAAGCGTGAACACTTCTTCTCCGATGGCATTCTTCGAGGTTTATGTGTATACACAACAACTCTTCAGATACTCCCCTACTTCTCGTTAGAGTAGCCTACTCCGGTAAGAATTTCAAAAAATGAAACAGCACATCGAAGAATTGAGAAGTGAGCGCTTGTTTCTTTACACTGTGTATGTGTGTATGTATGTACAGAGTGTTGCAAAAATATAGAGGACAGTAGTGCTGGATAGCCTGTCCTCTCGCTTAAGGGGCCGCTTCATAAAATACTAATTGGTAATTTTATTTTGTTAACCCATTTTACGCCGAAATTGGTAAAAATGGAAATTGAGACTTCTTCATATCTTAACATTTCTATTCTGTAGCATGGAAATTTATAACAAAATAATTTACAAAGACATTAAAAAAATTCCATCTATGCATAGAATTTTAAATAAAATCTAAGTTTGGTATCGCTAGGCAACGGGCCAGGAATTGACGTCACTACTTAACTTACTTTTACTTCACTTAGCAAGAAAACTATCATGGAGCATGTTTAATGAAATAATTTGACTGCATTTTCATTTCATCGAAATTTTTATTGTTCACTTTCCGGACCTTAATTTCAAAATTCAAATTCTTCAAGACCTTCATCGTTATCATCGTTATCATTTCATATTGTCACCTTTTAAACAAGTGCCGAGTCAACAATGAAGTTGTCCGTTTCTACGAGGTGTGAAAATTATTGCCAGGACAGTGGACTGTTAGAAGCAGCTTCATTATTTATTTAGTAATCCCCTTTTAAATTTTATTACTTTTAACTCCATTTTTAATTATATTCTTGTAATCTTTTTTTATGTCTTTGTAAATTATTTTGTTATGTCTTTACATGCTACAGAATAAAAATGTTAAGATATCAAGTCTGAATTTCTATTTTTACCAATTTCGGCGTAAATGGGTTAACAATATAAAATTTCCTAATTAGCATTTTATGAATCGGCCGCTGAAGCGAGAGCATAGGCTAGCCAGCAGTACTGTCCTCTACATTATTGCAACACCCTGTATGTATGTGTGGCTTTAGTATAAAGAGTAAAATTAAAACATAAATTAAACGTTCTTGACGGATAAATGTCTAAAGAAAAAAGCAAAACCTTTTAAATTTACAAAAAAATTTAATTTGCAGGTAGGATTACTTGGAGCAGATATCAACTTTCTCATTCAATGCTGTAAATTTAATGTATTTCCAAAATTCATAACGTGATTTCAAGAAACATGAGTAGTTAATATCCCTTTCGCTTAACCAGATGGGTAGCTGGTATCCGTATTTCAATTTTATTCTTTGTGGATTAGACGCTTTCCCTATTTTTTGGTTCTGTAAAATGCTTCAAAATGCCTGGATTTTGGTTGATCAACTGATGAATGGGTAATAAATTGTGCAATAAATACAGGAGATTTTCCTGGGACATTTTCTCTGACTTTCCCTAATAAAAGCATATTACACTCACGGAATATCGAATTAAAAAAAAAACTCTGTGCAATTATTATTATTATCAAGCTCATGTTAGCGATTATTTGTGGAGAAGTGGATGATAGGTCAGGATATTAATGTCTTTTGCTTCATTTTTTTTTTTGGTTTTATGCTTTACAACACATCGGTGAGAACAAAATCGTTAAAAAGAAATTCTTTTTTTTTTCATTGACTTTCAGCTGAGTGTACATGTGCTTAGTGGCTCCGTCGTGCACAACGTCAGCTGATCCGTTTGATCACGTGGTTGAGGTTTGTGGCCTTATGAGTTGCTTACAGAGTTTGCTTCCCGGTTGCCAAGGCGATAGCTCTTTCCACGGGTTCAATTATCGTAGTGAGCGCCTTGAAAAATATCTCCGATCGGTTAAATGATAATGACATTCCCAGATTTGGAGACTCTGATTAGGATAATGCGAGAAAAGGATAACAACAACAACAACAAAACATGGTATAATAATAATTCCTACACACAAAATGAATAGTTCAACTGGCATAGAGATCTTCAACTCTCTTTCTTCACTCGATCTCTTTGGTTGTTGCCCTATTTTAGATCCAAACTGGGAGTTGGCTTCCGGACTTGTTCCGAGTTTGGTTTTTCCAAATTTTTATTCAATAAATAAATAAATAAATAAATAAATAAATAAATGCCTCGAGACCTCGCTACTGATTAAGTGACGGCCACCTAAAAGAGAGAGAGAGAGAGAGAGCTAATTGATTGCCTAAAAGAACCCGTGATTGTTTGGATCTTGGGAGATGTTAGTCTCTTAGAATTTGTTATCGGCTGGACTCTAAAGTGACGAGGATGATCACGAACTCTATCAGGCTGCTGATACTGAGAGAGATCTTTCCCATGTCCCACAAAATAACGATTAACGGTTCGGTTGTAAAAATTAAAACTTACAAACTGAGACATCCATGCGACCATAGCTGCTTAATCAAACCCCAGTTTACTCCCCCCCCCCCCACACACACGGTGAGTCCAACGAATTGTTATTCCCCGTGCTCAGATTCGTCAAAAATTTTCCGTAATGGCAGATTTCGAGGTTAGATCTATTATCTGCAGATCTACTGAATGTAATTTATAAGTCAGAGCTTCGCGCAACACATCTTTGTGAAAGGGGTTCGAGAGTCGTGCACGTCCAAAATGAAATGACTCAAAGCAGCAAATGTTGTTGACTTTAGGCCCAAATGCATTCGATGGTTTTTGGAATGTGCTGTTGTTGTAGCTCATGGTTCGAAATCCCCTCATGCAATTGTATTCCTGAAACCGCCGAACAGTCCTATAGGGTGTTCACGTGAGGCGTGGGGTTTTTTGTTTTACCATAAGTTAGGTGTCAAGAGTAAATAATTTAATAAAAAATAGAGACCTTATAGCACGGATGTACCTTGTAACAAGAAATTAACCCCCCCCCCCCAAGTGAGTATAAGAAAGTAGCGAAAGCTGAGATATCATTTATTTCCCCTCTCTTAACCGCATTTTTAATCTCTGCCGATTGAATGCCATATGCTACCATTAGAAAAAGTTAATACATCCTTGTGCAAATTAATTGAAACAAAGCATGTTTTCTATATTACTCGTTTACGAAAAGTCAGTTTGATATTTTTATGTTGGCTGATGTATTGCATCAGATTTTAGACACCTGACCAGACGTGATTCGATCGCCGTTCGAGATGCATGTGACACCTAGGAAACGTACGAAAATCGTAACTCTGCACCAACACACAGCTAAGATGTATCGAGAGCCTGCTTCAATGGTTGGTGTGAGTTTAACCGTGTCATCACATTGAAGCAGGAAACCGGATCGGTTTCTCCTAAACGTAAAGGAAAGTGTGGTCGTAAGAAGAAAATAACTTTTAGAGATGACGCCTATTTGCTTCGACCAAGCAAAAAGGATCCCGCAAGACTTGAAATTGTTTGTTTCAATTAATTTGTACAAGGGTGTAGTTCTGTGGACCACGTGACTACTACCCTCATAACTTCGAACCGAGTTGGACAATTTGACCCAAACTTGCTGTAGATCTTGCCTAGAGGAATCTATATCCTTCACTTTTTACATATAGATCAGATGGTCCCCTCTAACTACCATCCCAGTAATTCCCACCAAGTATACCAATAAGTTAGAAATTAAATAAAGAAGTAGGACATGCCAAATTTCAATTTTCTAAGTCAAAATATATAGAAAATATGAAATGGACAGACAGACGGCCATTGTAAAACCAATAAGCAGCCCCACTTTTCCGCTACTTAATAAACTGACATTCTTGTCGATAATATTTACTATTTTGTAGAAAGAAAGCGTTATATTAATCGCTGCCGTTACTGTTTCGGTCTTCGGGAGACAATTCGCTGTTGCAATGGGAGCCCAGAATATTCCCAATGTCGATGCAGGGAAAGGTAGGTAACGGCTTTTGTTGTTGTTGCTGTTGTTGTTGGCATACACGTTTGTAGAGTATAGGGGATCGCGATGGTTTATGCGGGAAAACGAATCCCTTCACGCGACGGCTGCAGAGTGCTTGCGTGCGTGAAATATTTTTTCACGGTTTGTACTAGGGTAAAACGAATGATTTACTCGCTTTCCAACAGGAAATTAGCCACGAAATGTAAATGATTTAAAAGCGCGTACAAATAATAAAAATGTTTTCAATATTAATTATCCACGTGTTATCCAATTAAACTAATTTTGTAGTAGCAATAGTAGTAAAACTGCGCATCAGTCGACACGGCAGCTTAGGTAGCTTTTCAACAAAACACTGCCCCTATCATTGAGTAAGGCGAATCCAACCCGAGAGTCGCGGTTTCGGGAGTTTTTCAACATAAAAGTGCGTATCAGTCGACAAGGCGAATCCTAACGTACTAGTAGAAGGATCATTTCCTTTCAACTAGCCTAACGTACGCGCTTTAAGAGATGGAATACAACAATGGAGAAGAAGGAACACTGGATGTTTGCAAAGTGCACAGATAAACATGCAAGCGTTAAACAGTTTGTTTGTTTTCTTCTTATCTTCAGTAAATTTCCTGCTTTGCTTTGCCACGTTCTTTTTTTTTCGCAAGATAATTGTCGAACGAAAAATCTGACGAGATAAGAGAACGCCTGTCGTTGCTTTCCCTCCCGCTCGCCCCCCCCCCCCCCCACCGCGGCCCCTGTTTATTGATGTTGTTTAATCTTGTTGTTCATTGTGATGGTGGTATATCGAGGAGATTAAGGGTTTAGGTTAATTATTAGAAAAAGAAATCGATACGAAATCGTTAAGCGCGCTAGGGTTAAGTCGTGTGGCGTTTCGTTTGTTTGTGTCATGTGAGAGGTGTGACATCATTTGCGAACTTACCCGTCAAGTTCCATGAGGCTAACATGGCGGCGTAGAGCCCAGCCACTGCGGTCCAGGAAGCGGAGGGAAAGGCACGCCTCACATAGGTGGCCACCATGCCGTGGCAGAGGGACAGGTGAGGCACGAGGACGGCGACGACGGAGGCGGCGACGCCCAGCAGCCACCCGCCATAGACTTCACGACGATCATGGGGGCGGTCACAGATGTCCTCAGTGGGAGACGGCTCTTGCGTAGGTGGGCAGCCGAGGTCGTTGATGTGATAGGGCTCGGGCGACGCACTCGGTGCCGCCGCTGAGCAGTTGGACGGCACCGTGTTCACACGCATAACATTCGAGGTGGGAACAACTCTTCTGTTGTTCGACCAAAAAAAAAAAAAAGCAAAACAAAAACAACAACAACAAAAAATGACAAACGTCCCGTTGCTCTTATGACGAAATGGGTCACCGGTGGATAGCGTACGCGGTCACCATAGATCCGTGGCGTCCACTTTATCCGGAATAGAGCGGGGCGTCCGTGGAGCACGTGACGGCGTGCGGATACGTTATGACGCCGTCGGAAGTCCTACGACTAGGACGGGCCCAACCCGTACGATTCCCGCAACTCGCGAGACAGGGCACAATTTCAAAGTCCGCGCGATAACAATCGTCCCACAGGTGTCACCGTCATCGACGTACGGCGCCTGCGTCATTCTTGTCACGTAGGCGATGCGCTCTACCTTTGCTCGTTCCTTTCCCTTTTCTCTCGGTCGACAAAAAGGCGCGCCATTTGAGCCAAGGTTCCCTCGTGAGGCCGACAGCGGTGGCTCTGCTCTTTTTTGTTTTGTTTTTCGATTTTTCTTCTTCCGCTTCCTCTCCATTCCCCAGCCGCGCGATGATGGATGTTGCGAAACAGAGAGGAGGACGCCTTTTTTTCCTTCCTTCCTGACCCCCCCCCCCCCCTCCCCCACTCTCTTTCTCGCTTTTGTTTTATTTATAATCACCACCATCACATTTCGATTGGATGCCAATCAGTCATGCGCGATGACTCACGCGCCGTTCCTCACTCGATGCTGACCTTAGTCAACAGGGTAGGGGGGGTGTCCTGTTGATTCGTTTGTTTGTTTCCTGTTCGTTCCTCCCACGCAACACACGAGCCGCAGAAACATGTTTAGGTGCTTCCGTACGCATACGACTACAACATCAGCAACAAGCTCAGCAATCGCAAAAAAAGAAAGGAAGATACCGAGGGAGGGAGGGGAGGAACTTATTTCTAGTGGTAAGGCTATTTTTAGTGCGTGTTAACGATCATGTGATTAAGTAACACAGGCCACCTGCCTGCGTGCGAAAGGAAAAAACAAAAGCGGCTCACTGAAAAAAAAAAGATTATTTCAACGCTCTGCTTTAATCAATTTGAAATGCAAGAGGAGAACCATCCATTAATGGGTTACTCGGGCGAAATGGTTTGTGATGCAACAGTGCAGCGGAGTTGGCCTTTTTCTTTAATATACACAACTCTCCTATCTTACAATACGGTTTCGCTCTAATACGATCAGAAAGTTGCAGAAACCCTCGCATAACACTATACTTCTACTGTCGATTAATTAACGTATGTACCTACTCCCACATCTAATGCCATCTCAAAAAAAAGAATCCAATCCTTACAAAGAATCCAGAGATGATTTATAAAGGGGAATGCCCAGTAGAAAAAAACAACTTTAATAAAAGCAGAAATCAATTTAAATTCAAATCATTAATGTGACCACAGTAATAACTATGTCCATGTGCAACTCGAACAGCGGCTAGACGCTGGAAAGTGTTCACAGGGATATTGAGCCATGCTGATTGCAATTCAGTTGACAGCTATTGGAGGGTGCGAGGTGGAGTATCCATGGAGCGAATAACCCGATCGATTAGGTTTAAGTGGCAATGTAGAGCTGCTGAGGGCAGATATTTCGTTATATAAAAAGGAATTCTTTTCATTGTTTCTGGTGTCTTTTTCTTTCCATCAAATTCGGCCAAATACTTATGAAACAACCCAACATTTTCATTTCTAAGAATATCCCAACAGCTCATTAATTGGCTTAAGCTTTCAATAATAATAAATGAATGTACAATATTGAAGATAAAATCACGCTTGTTTGAATTATATCTAATCTGAAAAACTATTAGGAAATTTTGTGAATGCCTTAATTACAGCATTGGGAATTGTTCCCTGGGCAAAACAAATTAGTTCTAAAAAGCACCAGTAGCGGAGTACTATAACTATATAGAGAACTTAACAAGTCAGGGAAGTAAAGTCTCCTCATGCTCTTCTAACCGCTCACTTTGAACTCCACCTGGATGCTCACATTTTTGTGCTGGAAGATGCTATCATGCCCAGGAAAAACAATGTCTATATATGGGTGTACATAACCCACAATGATGACTGCCACGAAAACATTCCCTAATCCAGACAATAACGCTGCCTACGCCAGCTTGTTGCCGTCCACAAATGGTTGAAAGGTTTGTTTTCTGGTTTCTGGGCGTATGCGTCAACGTCCATCCGTCCGATGGAGCAAAAAAAGTGATTCATCTGAGAAAAAAACCTTTTGTCAATCTGTGGATGTCCAATGTCGGTAGTACCGTGTAAATTCCAGCCTCTTTCGCCGATGCACAGTCGTTAGCATAGGTGCTGTCACCGTCTGTCTGCTGCAGAGCCCTCATATGGAACAACATACTGGATACACTTGTTCATTTGGGCAATAAGTTGCTCCATTGTAGCACGTCGATTCGCCTTTTCACTATCGAAATGCCAATCAGTGATCCACTTCTGTAACGAGGTCAACCTCCTAACCCTAGTAGACTCGATAGTGAAATTTGCTCACCAATCCAATGTTTCCAATCCCTTTTAAGCCTAATTTTATTTGCGCTATACGAGGGTCGGGGAATAAGTCATGGCAACTATTTTTTTTCTTGTAGATATGTGAACGGATCACAAACGTATATGTGTCGTGTGGAAGTTCTGCTCTGTGATAGCTGGTAGTAGCGCAGCGACGGCTGTGAAATCAGTCAGTTGGTGAGTGTCGTACGAGATGGAAGTAACCCGTGTTGAGCAGCGCGCTTACATCAAAATAGCCGTTTTCCGAGGGAGAAATGCGATGGAATGTCACAGTGAATTAGTGGAAGCCCTTGGGAATAATGCCCTACCATACCGTACAGTAGCACGGTGGGTAGGAAAGTTTCAGCAAGGACGTGTGTCAACCAGTGATGAGCAACGTTCGGGACGACCGGTCGTGAGGCTGATGGTATTCAGCGCCTCCCACATCGTTGGTAGCGTGTGGTGACGGTAGCAGGGGACTACTTTGAGGGTCTTTAGGCCCAGGTTTGTCATGTCAACTTTATGTGTACTGTGTTGTTATTCTTTTGCACCGTGAAGGCCATATTGCCCTGTATACTATCGTAATAAATTAGTGTTTTACGAAATTTCAGTGCTATTCATTGTCCACACATGTAGTTAACACCTTGTCCTTTCGTCTGTATATGGCACATTTTCCAACCGGACTGGTATCTTCAAGAAAAAAAATAGTTGCCATGACTTTTGCCCCAACCCTCGTAGATTTTCATCTCCTTCTGACTATAGATTTATTTGTGATTTTATCACTTCTTGATTATTGAATGTGTGAGCGCATGTGACCATAACGCCCATGTTTGATTCGTTATGTGGGACGGTTTCGGGGCGAAAATCGACTCGCGCAACGAACCATGTTCAAACCACAGCAAAACGAACACACGTGAGCGCAGGTGCTCGATTCGTTATGTGGGGCATGATTCGTTACGCGAGACGATTTTCGCCCTGAACCCGCGTTTGTTATGCGGATTGTTCGTTGTTCGAGGCATTCATTATGCGAGGTACCACTGTATATACAGGGTGATTACAAAAGAACTTGACACTTTTAAAAATTTATTACATCAAACCCTATTCAGAATATAGACACACCACATACGGATTCTTAAAGAAAAACTCTTGAAGTTTATTGTGACACAGTTAAAGATGTTCAATATGCCCCCCTGTCGTGACACGGCATACATCAATGCGGTAGTCGAATTCGTCCCAAACTCGCATTAACATGTCTCCATCAATCCCACGTATCGCTATCGTAATGCGTTCTTTCAGCTCGTCTAGGTCACGGAGAAGGGGAAGGGTGAAGACCTTGTCCTTTACACACCCCCGTAAAAAGAAATCACAATGTGTGAGATCGGGGCTCCGCGGTGGCCACTTTGCAAGTTGCAGGTTATTGTTTGCTCGACCAATCCACCGCTGTGATTTCTTTTTATGGGGGTGTGTAAAGGACAAGGTTTTCACCCTACCCCTTCCCCGTGACCTAGATGAGCTGAAAGAATGCATTACGGTAGCGATACGTGGGATTGATGGAGACATGTTAATGCGGGTTTGGGACGAGTTCGACTACAGGGGGGCATATTGAACTGTGTCGCAATAAACTTCAAGAGTTTTTCTTTAAGAATCCGTATGTGGTTGTGTCTATATTCTGAATAGCTTTGATGTAATAAATTTTTAAAAGTGTCAAGTTCTTTTGTAATCACCCTGTACAGGGTGAGGCATTTATCTTGAGACAACTGAATATCTCGGAAACTAAGCATTGTACGAAAAAATGTCCAAAATCAAAAGTGAATTATTTCGTGGAGGAAATTCATTAGTAAAAAAATTACCCCCACTCTTGTGAGGGGGGGCTGGGGGGAGGGGATAACGTTGAAATCTTAAATAGGAACCGCTATTTTTAATAGTATATTCAGTTTGTACACAATATTGGAGAAATGTTTTATTCTTTGTGTTTTTTCAATTGATCCAACCGTTTAGGAAATAGAGGCCCTGAAAGTGTGGAACTTTTAAAGTTTTGAACCCAATTTTATCGATGAAGACAAAGAGATAGAGAGTGGGTGGGTCTTACAGTAAACATTCCTATTCTACTTTTTAATGGTCTTTAAGAATCCCAAGTCAGAATTTCAAAAATTCAATATTTTTCAATACACACGCATAGACTCTTGTCCTCATAGGATTGCTGCCCCCAAAATTTACTTTTGCACTAAAAACTTTAAAAGTTCCATACTTTCAGGGCCTCTATCTCCTAAATGGTTGGATCAATTGAACAAACACCAAGAATAAAACATTTCTCGAATATTGTGTACAATCTGAATATACTATTAAAAATAGGGGTTCCTATTCAAGATTTCAAAGTTATCCTCTTTCCCAGCCTCCCTCAGAAGGGGGGGGGGGTAATTTTTTTAACTAATGAATTTCCCCCGCGATTTCGGACATTTTTTCGTACAATGCTTAGTTTCCGAGAGATTCAGTTGTCTCAGATAAATGCCTCACCCTGCTTATAAATTCGTTTTGGGGACAAGTGGTTTTCTTCCTTTCATCTTTGGGGACAAGTTTCCACAGATTTTTAAGGTCAATTTGTTATATTTTTATATAATTTTATCGGTTATAAGTTTTGTTTTTGTTTTATTTATTTATTTATTTATTTTTTTATTTTGATTTTATTTTATTTTGACAGGGTTATTAAAATGGAACTAGTTTCTTTTCATTTTGTTACATATATGTTAATATTTTTAATAAAAATGAAGTTGCTTGTATGGATTTTTAAAATTATTTGGCTCTGGGTCTCTATAATAGAGTTCACACAGAAAGACATATTCTATAATTCGGCCTCGGTGGCTCAATGGTTGCGTGATCGCCTCTGATGCCCGAGTACGCGGGTTCGATTCTGGCCGAGGACGACGAGGATTTTTCAGGGGGAAATCCTGAGATCACGCACTTCCTTCGTAAGGGAAGTAAAGCCGTTGGTCCGTGTAGTCGTTTGCCAGCTGAACCTTAAAGAACCCTTACGAGGCAAAATTTGCGGCCCCTATAACGCCGTCCTGAAATGACCATAGCAGTTGAAAAGGACGTTAATACCAAACAAACCAAACCAACATATTCTATAACCTATAACCTAACCATTGTAATATAGGAGGGTTACCTGAATTAAATCGTGGTGTCTGGACCTAAACCTAACCGAGACCCTCGCAGACCAAGAAAAATATTCGAGTACAAAAATGGACGCTGACAGAAACACACAAATTGAAGAAAAGTGTTTTTACGCGAGCCATGAAAGGAAAACAAATACAGTCAGAACTCGGACATTCGCGAGATTAGCTTCTAGAACCTGTCGCGAATGAGGAGGATTCACTAAAAATGGTAATATATGCTTATTTCTATAGCTGAAAGCCTAAATATGACCCTAGTCATACTCCCAAACACTTTAATTTCATTTAAAAGTTAGCTTAATTCATTACTCTTAAAAAAACCAACAACACATGTTTGACGTAAAATAGAGTACAGTACCGTCTAACGCATATTTATCACATTTACAATACAGTATACTAATGTTACCCCTACTAATTCATAGAACAGGCATTGGCTGCCGTTTTCTTTTGCATTCACAGTAAGGTAAAAATGAGCAAACGAACGCGGATGTGCGAAAAAATCGCGGATGCAAATCTGTGAATTCGCCAATCACGAAGCGCGAATGTCTGAGGTCTGATTGTAATTAATTCCGGTTTTTTGTTTATTATTTTTTTTCTGTTTTAAAGAGTAAATGAAAAAGAAATTGTCAAAACTGAAATGTTTAAGTTGTCATGTGAAATTGTAATTCACTGCAAATAATTTTAATAAACTGTTTTTTAATTTTTTGCCAATAAAAATTATTACTAAATATTAAATCGTTTGGATTATATTATGTGAATGTCCATTAAAATATTTTATCTTTTTTTTATATACTTAATTTCTATTAAAAAAATTTATTATTCAAGTTGAAGTCTATTTTGTATTCATTTTTTATTTATATTCTCAACGTGAAATCAAATGAAAACACTTCTCGTCGTGTTGGATTGGAAAGGAAGTGAGAAAGGAAACTAAGTTAAGTGTGTCTCGAAAGAAATGTCTGAAAAAGCATTGGTTTCCTTGTACATTGCAGTGTTGCCAACTCTAATTGCAGCGCCTCCACTAAGTTCGCGGAAATTAACCACTAAAATATCCCCGTATAAAATAAAATTAACCAAAAGAATACCTTAAATTTGTTTTACGCTTCTACGCTTTCCGTTCAATACAAAAGAAATGACGCAACTTTTTTTTTTTTTTGCCAATGACTACTAGCAACGCCACTTATCTGCAGATTCGGTTGCCCAACTATCGAAACAAGCAACATGGCGAATTCGCATTGCATAGTGGAGAAATGCAACACTTATCTCTTAGCTTTGACCTGCAATGATATGTGACCAGGTGGACGACTCCCATTCTTCCCACATTTTTTTCCGAGAACAGCATTTTTCCGGCAGTGTGTTCGTCAGAGCGGACAGCAAGATAACCGCCAGTTTCTCACATTTGCGAACCCACCAGCGGAATTTCAGGAGACGGCTCTCCCGTAGACGGCATCAATCAAGTACGTTCTGGAATGGTGTCAACGCATTAATTTTAAATTTGCCAAAATTTCATAAAAAATGAAAGAAACAATTTTCAATAATCACGTATTGGAATGAAAAAATTTTGTGAAATTATTTTTATACATAAAAAACATTTTAATAGTTCAGTTTTATCATTTGGTCGTGACGTCATAACTTGGTAATCGTAGCCCACGTGAGAGACAGGCCCTGGCACGGAAAAGTCACCTGACCATCTTAGTCCGAGTAACAATGTAACCTTTATTGTTTCTAACAAACGAAAAATTGCTGATTATTAAAATCCAAGATGGAAACAATGAAGGTTGGATTGTTAATAGACCTATCTTGGTCAAGTGACTTTTCAGTGCCGGAGCCTGTCTTTCTCGTTAGCCACGTTGGTAATCGAGGCCAAACGAGAGACAAACCAGGGCACTCGAACGTCACCTGATCATCGGGGTCCGAGCTACGACCAATCCTTCATTGTTTCCAACAAACGAAAAAATACTGATTGTTAAAATCCAAGATGGAGACAATGAAGGATGAATTGCTGCCCGGACCCCGATGTTCATGCGACTTTTGAGTACCCTGGCAACACCACCTAGACCAGCGGTTCTCAACCTTTATAGTTCCGCGACCCTTTTAATACAATTCCCCATGATGTGGCGACCCCGACTGTAATTTTTACCAATGGAAAAAAATTTGTACAATAACTTGTTTTCATGTTTTCCGTATTAGAATACAAACAAATAAAAACAGAATGATCTTAGGCGACCCTGGCAAATCGTTATTCGACCCCCGACGGAGTCGCGACCCTCAGGTTGAGAACCGCTGACCTAGACAGAAGGCCTGTGCCAGAAATGTCATACATTGTTACATCATCATCAAACGGCCAAATTTAGGGCTTATTATTGGTAGAAATCATATTTCGACCATTGTTGAACTTATTTCTACCAATAATACGCCCTAAATTTGGTCGACTTATGATGATGTAACAATGTATGACGTTTCAGTTGTTTGGCTTTCTTTCTAGGTGTTGCCCTGGCCAACACCATCTCTACTCAAAGCCTGAGCGCGAAAATTTCATATATTGTTACATCATCATAAAAAGTCATCTTTAATCGTGTTTCTACAAATAATAGGCCCTAAATTAAGACTTCGTATCATGATATAACAATGTATGACGTTTCCGTGCTCAGGCTTTTTCTTTAGGTGGTGTTGCCTGGCCTGTCTCTCGTTGGCCTCTTTGGTAATCGAAGCCAACGAGAAAGACAGGCCTCGAACACCACCATCGAGAGAGAAGGCCTGATAACGAAAACGTCATACATTGTTACGTCATCATTAGTCGACAATTGTTAATCCTATTTCTACCAATAAGCAGCTCTAAATTTGGTCGACTAACGATGATGTAACAATGCATAATGTTTCCGTTATCATGCCTTCTGTCTAGGTGGTGTTGCCTCGAAGCGGAAAAGTCACCTGACCAACTGGATCTGAACAACAATCCAACCTTCATTGTCTCCATCTTGGATGTTAACAGTCAGTGTTTTTCCGTTTGCTGGAAACAATGAAGGTTGGATTGTTGCGAAGCCGACGCGATATAATCAAGCCGTGGCACAGATTTTGTGACGTCATATAAAAAGAAATTTAAAAATAAAATATGGATATTTAAAATAAAAAGATTTATTAAAAAAGTAAATGGCCCATGTTTGGCATTAATACATTTTATTCTATTGTACTTACTTAGTTATCTAAAATTCATATTTCAAAATATCCCATCAGTTTTCATGACGCTTCAACAATACAAGTGAAGTAGTGCCATGGCTTTATATAGATCGCGTCGGCTTCGATTGTTGCTCGG
>JAHWFO010002062.1:2672621-2711710 GCA_023313115.1 Rhysida immarginata
GATTGTGACGTTGACCTAACTTCTGTAATAGCACCACCACTTCGACGTAACAATGTTTTATCTTTTCCATGTTCAGGCCTGGTAGTTTTTAGAAAGCCGTGTCATTAGTCGACCAAATTTAGGGCATATTATTCGTAGAAATAGGATTAACAATGGTCGACTAATGATGATGTAACAATGTATGAGGTTTTCGTTATCAGGCCTTCTGTCTAGGGGTGCGTTCACTTATTCACTTGGAGTCACTCCGAGTGACTCCCGTGACTCTGAGTCATTCGGATTCAGTTTCTTTATTTGCTCTGAGTCATTTGGTCTCAGTTTCTTTATTCGCTCGGAGTTAACTCCCTTGACCTCCAACATCAGGGAGTCTTTCGGAGTTTGTTTCTTTATTCGCTTGCGACTCGGGTTTACCGTGACCACCGAGAGAGACGGCCTCCGCATTGAAATTTAATACATTGTTACATCATCATAGATAGGGCTTATTATTGGTTGAAATACGAATAACAATGCACTATCTATGATGATGTAACAATGTATTACGTTTCATCGCAGAGGCCTTCTCTCTCGGTGGTCACGGGTTAACTCCCTTAACTCCTGCTTTCAAGCTGGAGTCATCGGAGTCAAAAAATTTAATGAGAAAGACAACGCAACAATGAAGAGTGCCAACAAAGTTGCGACTTCAACGATGATTAATTTTGTTACAATGAGATATCGTTTGCGAGCGCGCTTGTTAGGAGCCGTGGCAACCACACAAACAAGAGAAGACTATTTCTTCAAGCTGGCGCATACGTTGTTTAACTATCAACATGGCCGCCTCTATCTTTCGAAAGTGCATGATCATAGCTTATCATAATTGGTTAGCCTTCCATTGTTGTAGGCTTGGCACGATACAAACGAAAATTTAGCTTAAATTGATCGAAAATTGGATTCAAGACAATTTCTTCAGCCTAATTATTAATTTTTATATGCTCAATCTCAGTTCCATCTTTACGAATGAGGCCAACCTAGCCTCTGTGATAATAAATTAAAATTACAATTATGACCAGAACTTTGTTTTTATAAAAATAATAAAAAATATGTTATTGTTTATTCCTGTTAATAATAAAAAGGGTCCCCATAACCAAAAGTGCCATGGGAATTGCTCATGCTTTTCTGATGCCTCCGATGGTTGCGAAGAGGGGAAAAATATCTTTCACAAACAGTGTTGCCAATTTAGCAGGGGTGTGTCCAATTTAAAAGCTCATTTTCATTATTTTGTGCATTATATATTAATTTACGAAGTAGTATAATATGTTTATTTATTAATGAATGATTCTATACTCACTTATAAATGGAGAAGATAAAATAACAAATAATAGGAATAAATAATAAGTTCACCAATGAATAATGATGAGAGTTTTTGAAGAGAATTGAAGGCTTGTAAATGAATGGTAAATGGTTGCTGTGCATTGTTTAATTTTTATTAAAAAATGTCCAACAAAAGACAAGCGCATGAGAAAAGGCTAAATTGGCAATACTGCACGCAAGTGATTATAACGATCAAAGTCTTCGATTGTTACGTCGTTGTTGTTGACTCTGAGCCATGACGCTAGTACTCTGATCACGTGATCACATTGACTCGGAGCATGACTCCGAACGAATAAGTGAACGCACCCTAGGTGGTGCTGCTCTGGCCCAACACCTAGAAAGAAAGCCAAACAATTGAAACGTCATACATTGTTACATCATTTTCGACCATTGTTAATCGCATTTCTACCACGGTCATCGAGCTTCCGCCATTTTCCATCGTTTCGAGAAGCTAAGGAAAATAGATCGCGCCAGGTGCCACATAGATCGCACTAGGAAAACACCTCCTAAAGAGAATGCCTCTACACGGAAACCGTCATACGAGTATGATGTATCAGTTGTTTGGCTTTCTTTCCGAGACCAACGAGAGACAGGCCAGGGCACTCAAAAGTCGCATGATCATCGGGGTCCGGGCAACGATCCAACAAACGAAAAAATTCCGATTGTTAAAATCCAAGATGGAGACAATGAAGGATGAATTGTTGGCCGGACCCCGATGATCATGTGACTTTTGAGTGCCCTGGCCTGTCTCTCGTTGGCCTCGTGTATCAATATATGACGTATCAGTAGTTTGGCTTTCTTTCTAAGTGGTGTTGCCTGGCCTGTCTCTCGTTAGTCTCGTTTTTCAACTATGTCCCGCAAAGTAGTCTCCAACTGCGCACGCGCAGTACTCAAAAAACGTGGAAGCGCGGTTTTCGTTTCGTTTTAGCCGTTCTGGCAGTATCTTTTTCAATTGGTTGCGCGTTGACCTGGATGAGATGACAAATTGGTAACGCGGCTTTCCCAAACTGCATTGCAATTTTTTGCCAAAATTATTGTAAAATTTAAGAAGTGCTTTTTATTTTATTAATTAAAAATTAATTTCACCCAATCGCACTTCCCTCTCTGATCATAATCACTAATTACGTGACATTGTTAGTTCACGCGTTACTACAAAACAAAATTGGACACACAAGACCGGTTGATTGATTTGTTTACATTTTCTCTTTATTATGCTGCTTTCCTTTGCGTTTCTTTTACATTTAGACTTAACGAATGTTTACAGCTTGATTGGTTAACAACAAAATGGGGCAATCGGATGAGTACATAGGTGAGGACACTGAAAAATGAGAGCACCCTGTAGGACATTTTTATATTTTCAATTTGCAGTTTGATTTTTTTCAAAATTCAAAAACAACTTCTCGGGTCCTGGCACCAAAAGGGATTGTCGCGCGTTTCCATGTTGCTCCCAGGTCGCGGAGGCGAGGGTGGTAAGTCCGGTCTACGCGCCAAAGGGTTCTCGCGCTGCGCAGGTGCCCCCGCCGGCGCTTTCCATTGGCCATCTCTCGCGTCAGCTTTGCGAACGCTAAACACGAGCATCTTGGTCTCCTCGTCGAGACGCTTCGTCAGTGTCGACGGATCCACGCGATCGGGGAAGAAGCACTTTTCGGCGAACTTGACGCTCTTCATGTTGGACTTGTTGCTCTGCGTGTAATTTGGCGCCCTGCAAATAGAACAGGAGGAGGATTAAAAAAATGAGACTTCGAAAACATTTCTCGCGCCAATGACATTTCCAAAGAACCTGAGGACACAGGCGCATTGCCTATTAATAGACGCGGCATCATCGGGGGAAATTGCCTGCCTGAGAAATGGCACAGAAGATTCCACTGCTAACCTTAAATTGGTTCGCCGTTGTGACGTGCAAAGTAACGCCAGTAAAACTGATTTGTCTAATTGAGTAGTGAATTAAGGTTTTGTGATGGATAATTTTCTATTGAGTTTATAAATTTTCTATTGTAAGCTTTTGATTAAATAAGCGTCATACTGAATAGTCATTGTTGTTGCAAGATATTGGCGACCATGCTCGGTTGCTGTAGCAAGTAAAGCACTATTTGAAGAAAAAGTGATTAATTCGTTGTTGCAGGCAGCCATTTTGATTCCTATTTCATATGAAGATTGCTTCTTGTTTAGCCCTATACCCTGTTCAACGAAAGAAAAACTGGGCGTGTCTGATTAAATTTCCGATTTCAATTGTTAGACGTTGTTGCTAAGTAAAATTAACAATGTTTAACAATTGAAATTGGAAATTTAACTGGACACGCCCAGTTTTTCCTTTCGTTGGACAGAGTATAAATACAAACTTGCAGATTGAACACTTCTCTTTTGACAAAGGTTAGAGGGGAATGTGTATCTGAAGTGAATTTGCTGCATAGCAAGAAGCAGTCATATGAAATAGGAATCAAAATGGCTGCCTGCAACAATGAATTATACATACATACTTTATACAGGGTGTCCAAAAAGTCTGGTAACATAGCAGATATCTCAAAGCTGCCAGGTAGGCGAGACCTGATGAGTGTGGTTTATGAGTAAGGGGGGGGGGGTTCATTGCCGCACTCAAATTTGACTTTGACCCCCAAATTTAAGACACTATATTAGTCTAAAAACGATTTTTAATCACACCCTTTCCCTTGAAAGAATTTGAGAAAATGGGCGAGAAAGAATCACTCAAGAGTGTGCTTCCCCTTCCCAACGGTGTGCTTCACTGCAATTCAAATGTGTTAGACACCTAAGCCAACTTGGCCAGCTCAACCTGACCCTATCACCTATACAACCACACTCATCAGATCTCGCCTACCTGGCAGCTTTGAGATACACTGCTTTGCAATGAAATTGCCCCACCACAAGGAGTTATCCGAATGAGCCAAAAGTAGGTATACAGCAAGAGATACACCTGAACACACCTTTATTGCGCTTTGGAGCCAAGACGTGCATTCGTTTGTCCCAACGAAAAGCGGCATCAGTAGGTTTTGACACCACCTCTAGCGGCGATGCATTGTTCCAGCCACAGGTGTAGGTGGATCATGCAGACATGCCATGCTGATTTTGCCGTGTGCGGTCTGGCGTTATCCTGCTGAAAGACTGCACCGGGTATGGTGTGCAGAAAAGGCAGTAACACGGGCTGCAGAATCTCTGATGCTGTCAAGGGTACCTTAGATGGTGACTAAAGGCGTTCTGGTATCGTAGCCGATGGCACCCCAGACCATGATCCCGGCTCTTGATATACGATGGCGATACCGGATGCATTGTTCATTGGCACGTTCCAATGGTCTGCGCCACATCCGTCCGCGTCTGTCGTCGGTGTCCAAACAAAAGCGGGATTCGTCCAAAGACCACCGGGCGCCATTCCATTCGCCAGCCCACTCGTTCAGGACACCATTGCAGTCGTATCGCGCGGTGCTCAGGTGTCAAAGGAAGACGACAATGAACGGCTGGCAGACATTGTCGCTATTGACACTGGAGCAGTACCGGGAATAGTGATGGTGTCGCGCAGTTGCCGCAGGGTGATGGTTCTGTCCGCTAGCGCTGTTCGCAGTATCCGTCTATCGGTATGAGCTGACGTGCTTTTCCGGGCCCCAGGGCCTGGTTTGCTGGCACGTGCGCCTTCCTCTCCCCATTGCCTCCGACATCGGCCTACCGTCCGTGCGTCCGGCGACACATGGACAGCAATCTGTCTGGTTGACCATCCGACCTCGTTCAAAGTCCTTTAATTGCGTGAACGGTTGTCGTGGCATTGAGACCGTTGTGCGGATTACAGTACTGTACATTCACGAGGTAGTTGCTTCCTCCCTACTGCGTGGAACGTCTCGCACAGGTGTCAACTGATGAGCCTATACAGGCACCCGGACACCCTTTATCAACGCAAATGGTCATGGCCCGTGAGCATGCATCTAATCGTTTACTATTCGGAGGTAGACGAACCCCTCCCCCCCACCCGCCCACTAAACATGGATAAGGTAGGATAACTCCTTGTTGGTGGGACAATTTCATTGCAAAGCACTGTATCTGCCCTGTTACCAGACTTTTTGGACATCCTGTACAGTGCTTTGCTAGCAAGGAGAAGCTGATTCCATCTTGTTGCCAAAAATTGAAATTGTTTGAAAAAAAACTGACGTTTCGGATAGAGGCCTTTTGATTTTTACCTTGTCAAAGCAAAAGGTAAAAATCTAAAGGCATCTATTCGAAATGTCAGCTTTTTTCAAACAATTTTTATTTCAATTTTTGTTTTATTCCAGGGCTCTTGTGTCTGGTCCTTTTCCTTGTTGTCAAGGAATATTTTTTCCACTCGAATAAAGAAAGAAGCGGAAGTAAAATAAAAACCATATCAGAAACTTCATAATTTTAATTTCAAATATCTCAGAGACCATTAATGAAAGACTACATACTTATATAGACTTTTTTGATTTACAATGACTCATTCTATACACATGCGAAATATTGACCTTTCTTCCCTCTAATCGATACTCGAACAAGGCTAAAACCACCGATCGATCAATTTCGCTCGTTTTAACCGTGAGAGCAGTTAAACTGTTAAACCAACGTGTTAAGGTACGGCCACACAAAGCGCTACGTGACGGATGCTATTTTCGCTCCGATTTGTATACAAGTCTGTTTATTTCATTGCTTATTTGAAGATTTATGTAAGGAAACAATGTTAATTACAATTATAATTATGCCAAATGGTTTTTTTTTCTTTCATAGTATTTCGGGACGATATGGACTGAGGCTTTACAATGCTAAATATTAAGATAAAGGAATAACTTGCTTTGATTTTTGTTCCTTAAGTATAGTTTGAAAAATACGGGAATAAACGATGAAACTAGATAGTTTATTGTCTATGTAAAGCCATTATTTTTTATTCTTTTGTATTTATTTGCTCAGAAACGCCGTAATCGTAGCATAGTCACATGGTTGAAATCACCGAAAGCAAAAAATTAAGATGCGTCCACACAAACCGCGACGGACGCAATGGACGGGACGGCCGCTACGCGTCCAAAAAATTTGCGCCTCTATTCACATAAGTGGCCACACATAGCTGCGACGCTACGGACGCGATGTTCTAGACGTTATGGACGTTTGGACGCGTCGAGGAGGGTTTTGTTTGCGCAAATATTTTCTGGACGTCCAAAACGTCCGTCGTGGATGGGCATTCGTAGTAGAAAAGCAATGATGATATATGCTCATCGCCTGCAGCTTCGGTGATTTCAATCGTGTGAATATTCTACGATTATGGCGTTTCTAGAGCAAATGAACACATGCTAAATAAATACAAATGCATAATTCATTAAAAGAAGTATAAATAAAAGAATAAAAAAAAATAGTGGCTTCACATAGACAGCAAACCAACGAGATTGGAAAAGGCAGGAACAAAAATGAAAACAATATGTGGTATTATAAAGCCTCTGTCCATATCGTTCCGAAATAACTATGAATAAAAAACACACTGCATAATTATATCGTAATATTGATAATTAATTACAGTATAGATATTAATTAATTCATTATAATTGTAATAAACATTATTTCTTGTAAACTTAAATTTATCCTCTCTTTAAATAAGCAATGAAACAAAAGGAGTTTAAACAAATCGGAGCGAACATAGCATTCGTCGCATTGGCTCGGTATGGCTGTAATTTTAGCTGCAGGCGATAAACACATCACCATTGCTGGTCTACCGCGCATGCCCATCCACGTCGGACGTTTTGGACTTCCAGAAAATATTTGCGCAAATAAAATGTCCAGAACGTCGCGTCCGTAGCGTCCGCAGGTCTGTGTGGCCGTAGCTTTACTCGCATGTACATGAAAACAAATTTTGATTAATGCAATGGTCATTAAAGATTTTGAAAAGGTAACAAGTAGGATATAAAATCAACTGCAAGAGCGCAAAAACAGAATGGTTTCTGTAGAGTTATCATTCAAATCCAAAACGGGATAGGGCCCCGTTCATCTCAATCTCTTCATGAAGGGAGGAGCTCTTAAAACAAGTCGAGACTTATTTCAGGGCCATTGGGGAATAGGTTCGAGGAATTAAGTTAGCGCAGTCAAAGCGTCCAGTTTGAACGCGAATGAAATCTGAAGCTTCACCAAAAGGGTTTCGAAAAGACGTCAAGAACAAGGCTTGTTTGAACCTGCACTTGTTAGACATTCAGTATCTAGGCAAAAGCAATCGGGCGCTTTTGATTTTAGACGTTTTATTTAGAGAAATACTTGATATCTAGAAAAATACTTTACGAATTATCCCGAAACTTGAGGGGTGTAAAGAGCATGCTGCACCTCATATTTCAGGAAGAATTTGTCCGAAGGCAAATAGAGGACCAGCAACAAATTGAACCAAAAAATAATTAAAGAATAAATCATAAGATGTTTAGTGAGGGTTTTATTGTACGCCAACCTCAGCTATTCAAATTAATGATGGAAAATAGGAAAGAAAATTGAGCCAAAGGTTCCTGGTTCGAATCCAGACTGCGGAATTTTCTTTCCTATTTTTCATCATTAAAAAATAATGTTTGGAATAACCTTGCAAAAAATAATGCTTGAAATGCTTTGTACCATATGATTAAGAGACTCCTTTTGCCTATCTGTGCTCATTTGTATGAGAATAGCACGTATATTCATCGAAATAAAGGTTTCTTTAAAAAATCAAAATGGTTTAAGTTTCTTGTTTATAACACGCAGGATTTTCAACCCGAAGCAATGCCAACACCCTGTCATCAGAATAGAAAAAGTTTTTATTTTTAACTTCATATCGAACTTCATATCGGCGGAAGAAGTTGATACTAGTGTCCGATACAGAAATAAAAATTTGGAGAAACCCATTTATCGTTTTGCTTATTTTTGAGAGCAACTGAAATTCAACTCATTCCATCGACGATGTCTTTCTAAATTTTCACGCTATTTGCTTGGGCTTTTTAAAACAGTAGCTCCATACATTTGGCTAATAAAGTATGCAAAATATCAGGTTGTTGCAAAAGTTTTTCCGGATTTTTATTCCAACACAAAAACCCTCATTTTATTGAATGACATGGCAGATGCCGGGCATGGTTGAAAAGTGAACCTTGAACTCTTCTGAGAGTTCCCTCGTTGTTACATTGTGATCTTCATCAATTGCTTTGCGTAGATCACCATCTGAAATCATGATTGGCCGACCAGAGGAGGTGCATCTTGAAGAGTGCTATCTCCGCGTCTGAACAGGCGATACCATTCTTCTATTGTACGTAAACTAACAGTGCCATCACCTAAACGTTGGCAAATGTTTCGGCGCAGCACTGATCTTTCCAGAATACTCGTACAAGATTATTGCTCGAATATGCTCGCGTGAAAGGTCCATTTCAGACCGTTGATGGCACTCACAGATGTATAGTCAGAAAGTTGATTCTTGGATGTAATATAGCAAAGATATTCAGGAATTGAATGCAATAATTTGCTTGAAAATATATGAACACCCCCATCGGAAAATGAGTCCTTCTTGGGCACGGGTTCTAGAACCGGAAGAAACTTTTGCAACAACCTGATACATTTTGGTAACGCTTGCGCATTCGCAGTTAAACTTTATAGAGAAAAAAGGCTCATATTTCTTAAATGTTTAATATTTTTATATTTTGATTGCAGGTTGTGTCAAGTTTGTCAAGTTTCCTGAAAATGACATTGGGTTGTAAACCCTGCATGTTATAAACAAAAAAAACTTACGAAAAGATTTCGATTTTTTTAAAGAAACCTTTAAATCTCCATGAATGTACGTGCTATTCTCATAGAACTGAACACAGAAGTAAAAGTAGTCTCTTAATCATATGCTACAGCTCCAACGTATTTCAAGCATTATCTTTCACAGAGTAATCCCAAACATTTTTTTGGTTCACTTTATTGCTGTTCCCCTATTTACCTTCGGGGCAAAACCTTCGCTGAAATATAAGAGGTGTAATATGCTCTTTACACCCCTCAAGTGTTAGGATAATTCGTCAAGTATTTTGCTAGATATTCGACAAAACGTCTAAAATCGAAAGTGTCCGATTACTTTTGGGTAGACAGTGTATATCTCGCACACAGTGCATTACCGCAGGCCGATTCTGGCTCGCACGACAGGACTTTGACATCGACCATCACTAGACTGAAATTCAGATCCAGCATGTCGTCAGTACTTCTTCCGAGTAATTTCAGAGGCAATCGATGGACGTTTCAAAGAATAGGTTGGTTCATTGTATATAAACGAGAAAAGCCTTTGGGTCAGTTTCTTAGAATTTCTGGAAAGTCCACGTCGGTTCATAATGGGTTTCTCAGAAGATAATTTTCTAACCAGAAATTGTTCTATCACACGATCGATTCTTCTCCGAAATGCGGGTAATTTTAAGTGTCGTCCGGCAGGTGAGGCCACCGAACTTCCGACGTTGGAAAAAACGGCGCGTTCAACTGTGAGCCACTTATCAATTCATTAAAACTTTCATCTCCATCGACACGCGTTCTCCTTAAACGACAAATGGCCATCGTGTCGAGTATGCTGTAGCGACTGCAAGAGTGAAGGGGGGGGGGGTCGACGCGGGAAGTGTCAATACCCTCTTGCTCGCACGCAACGTCATTTGCCTCTGACACGGCCATCACCTCCCTCGTCCGAGATCGATCGCTATAAACAAAAAAAAAAAAAAAAAATCTCACCTGCAAAGCACTAATAGCCATTTCAAAAGTGAACCAAAAATGCAAAATGTTTTACCATGAAAGCTGTTCATTTTGCAAAGAATCCTCTTCGAACGATACCCTTGTGGTTTATACTTAGAATTAATCGATGCCCATGTTAAATATACACTGCTGGCAAAAAAAATGCACCACCTAGAAGGAATGGGTCGATTTATTTGAAATTTTGCACACTTGTAGCATTGGTGGCATACAAGAAATGATTCAAATTGTTAGACAATACGCCCAAAAGAACGTTGTACAAGATGGCTCCCATGCTCCAATAGACCACATGCCGCAAGCTTTAATGCAGGCCTCGACTCTTCCATGCATACGGTCATAAAGATGCTGGATGTAGATTATTCCAAGCCTCCTGAACATGCTGGCGCAATTGCGGAATTGTCACAGCTGGTGTGAAGCGAAATTGTCCCATTATGTCCCACATATGCTCAATAACAAGTCTGGAGATCGTGCTGGCCAGGGAAGTCGTGCCATATATTGTTAGGCCTGGAAGTTAACACCGGCAAAGTGTAGACGGGCGTTATCCTGCTAGAAAAACATGTTACCTTCCTTTTGCAAGAAGGGTAGAAGAACAGGTTCCACAGTCTGCTGGACTACCGAATGCTGTTCAATGTTCCATCCTCAAACATTAAGGGTGATCGCAAATTTTAACTGATCGCACCCCACATTACGCCAGTGGTTGGAGCTGTGTGCCATAGACGGATGCACTGTAGAAGATGGCGCTCTGTTGCTCTTCGCCGCACACGTATACGTCCATCACTGATGTACAGGCAGAATCTGCTCATCACAGAAGACCACAGACCTCCATTCGTCTCTCCAGTCGGCTCTTTCGCGGCAGCACGGTGTTCTTGCAGAAGTGGGAGTCTGGCTAGAGGGGTCCGTGCCCGCAGTCCCGCAACTAGCAAACTAATACCCATGATCCGTTTTGACAAATCTGGTGCCACTCTGGCCCTTATCTCTCCTGTGGATGCCGTAAAACTGTTGCTCAAAGCTTCTCGTACGATTCGACGGTCTTGGCGTGGGTCAGTAGTGCGTGGGCGTCAATATAATCTTGTTGCTCATAAACAGCTTCTGAATTTAAGCAGGACAATCCATGGCAATTCAAGCACATCTCTGAACACTTTAAACCAGCTTTCCTACAGCTACACATACCTGTTGTGCAACCTTTATGGTAAGTGCAGGAAATGATGCTCAGAATGTGTACGCATGCAAGTTATTCTTGGTTTCTGTTCCAGCCCATACTGTTGCAAACAAGTCATTTCCCAACCATTTCTGATCTTGCTGATAGGTGCGATAGGAACGATACTGAAGAGCAGTTTCTGCAGCACTTCTGAGGCAGAGAAGTCATGTTAATGTTTCTAACTGATTTTGCAAAACAGTGGTATCTCAGTTCTTGAAGTGACCTACTGTTGTAGAACAAATTTCTTTCCAGCCTCAGCAATCCACTTAGGTTCAGCAATCAAATTACGTTTGGAAATTTTCGTTTTTTCACATACTGTATTTTTGATTTTGAATTAAAATTTTATAAATAGGCTGCCATGTTACTAATGCGCCAATCTATGATTTAAACAAAGTTGTATGTGACCGTAGAGTTGTCCTATATACCAATACAAAAACCCACTGTCATTGTAACAATGACGACAGGAAACCACTGATCCACATAAGTTGTTTATTCAGACGTATGCCTTCTTCAGCGTTTACAGAGGAATTGATCAGAACGGGCCTTCTACATCTCGAATCCACTGTCATTGTGTCATGACTTGAACATATATCTTTGTAGGCCTCTAGCACTAAAATGGTAAGTGCTATCTGAAAAATGAATAGAACATGTTTTATAGAAAATTTTCTGAGGAATAATTTTTATAGGAAACATTTTGATGTGAAACTAATAGTGAGATATTTGAAAAAAAATAATTTTGGACGCCATTTTTCCAAGATGGGGGGGGGGGGATAGAGGGGATGCAAAATGAATATGTTGTACACAACAGTTTTATTAACATATTAAACTTTGTTCAAGCTTTCCCTGATTTTTTCCTTATTCGGGCATTTTTAATGCCTTACTGACTGGACTAGTTGTCGCGCAAACGGCGGACGGGCGGTCGGATAAACGTACAGACCAAGCGTGCATTCTTAGAAGTAGCTTTTTGTTAAAGCTCCTAATACTGTAATAATGAATAATTTCGAGGTTGAAACTCTTGAAATTTAAAAAAAATGATGAATAAAACTTTACTCAATCTGGACCGCGGACCAATAGGGAACTCAAAATTGCTCCTTTTGTTATTAAGCAATAGGCTTATGCCCGTATTCAGAATGAGCGCTCTTGCTCTTAACCATTGTTGAATACAAATTCCATATTACTGAGTTTATACTCAACAATGGTTTGAGCAAGAATGTTCATTCTGAATATGGACCTCAGTAATTGGATCTTTTCAAATTTTCCTCAATTCAAATTATTTTTTAAGTATTTCATTGCCTGCAGTATTTTTTGTTTTCATTGTTTAGTTGCGATTGTTTTAATTACCTGTTGTTAGTTTTGCTGAATGTGCCGAAATGTACATTCGAGTTATTTAAAGTTATTTGTGCACAAGAGGTGTATTTTTTCTAATTACATTATTCACAGCTCCAATACATTGGAAATCATTAAACGCATGCCAAATACAGCTGGATCTCAAAAATCACGAGTCAAACAAATGGAACCAAATCTGGATTATGTCCGCGAATTTGAATTTGTAATGAAGCAGTCATTTCTCGGCCTGCCTGTATGATGGGTCCCATTTCTTTTTTTCTGCGGACATGGCTATGGTATTGTGCATCAACTTTACAATGACTGTGGATTGGGGGGAGGGGAGGCGATGGAAAAGGGTGAGTGGGCTATTCATCGATCAGTCCTCATGTGATAGGATTGAGGAGAAATAGTGACACTTGCAAAACCGACTTCTAAGTGCCATCGTTAAGAAACTAAAATCCTATTGAGAAATTAAGTAAAAACAAAAAAAGAACAATAAAATGGAGTTATTACTCCAAGCATAAGGCAATATTATTGGAAAAAATGGAACAAAATTTCCGCGATCACGCTCTTCGCTTCTACCAATTGGGCTATCGCGACGCGGTAGAGCAGGCTGCCTCCAAGTGTCTTAAAGTAGTCAAGACAGAAGCCCAATGATAATGCGGGCATCCGGCTCGCAAATCGGGAATTCCAAACCATAGGTAGAGGCGAAAAGCGTGATACTCGTAGTTCCTGGTTCGAATCCAGGTAGCAGAAATTTTCCTTTCATTTTATTTCCCAAACAAAGGATGCTGGAGATGATCTAGTCATGTACAATGGGGCGATGGGTGTTGAAAAAATACTCACTCGGTGCGCTTCCCGTCCTGCACGTTGCGCTCCCCCTTCACGAGCATGGCCTTTTCGTCGTCAACAATTTCGACCGAGATTTCTTGCGGAGCGAAGTCGTCGATGTTGACTGAAACTTGATACGTCGTCTCGACTTTGGTGCGGCGGGCGGCAATGGGTCCGGTGCCGGCGGCTCCTGGGACTGCGCTGCCGCTTGGGATTGGTCCTTGGCCGGCGGCGTAACGAGCACCGCGCGAAAAAATGTCGTTCCTCGGCTCAAACCTACAAACAACCGATAAATAAACACTATTACACTCCACACAAAAAACAAACGGGCAATTTTTAATTTCTAGACGGACAATTCACTCGATGTGCAACAAGTTCATCAAGCGCATTCGTTTCTCAACATCTTCGGTTTTGGCGCTTTCTTTAAAGTGAGCGACCCAGCATGCCATCTTTTTCGGGTCTTTTCAGCAATCTCCCTTCTAGTTGTGAGAGATTCTTGTACTGTATCGTTTAGTAAGAGATGGATGCTTTACAATTATATAATTTGTTAAAATAAGCAACCCGTTTGCCTTTTGTAACCGCCTTCTTTATTATTATCACAACCCGAAGAAGCCGGGTACAAAAGGCGAAACCGGTTGCTCATCTATTTCACTATCTTCCTTCTCTCTATTTTTTTAACTGCTACTACTATTACTACTGCTACAAAAACAACAACAGTACTAACCACTTCCATTCTTAAATTTGAGTAGCAGCAAATTTTTTCCTAGATCCTATTGGCTAGACCTAATGTCTAAAATACAGTTTCTCTTCAAATGGGCGCTATAATTTGATGCTTTTATTGAAGAAACCTACTAAGGAAGATGGAAGAGAAGAAGCTGTATTTTTCAGAAACTATATTTTAGACTTTTTAATCTTCTCATAATTGAAGTTAATAATTATGGTAAGTGATTTTTAGTTGAATGTAAAAATTTATTATATTTTTATGTGGATTTTTGATAAAAAAAAATTGTAAATGGGTATTTTGATGAACAACTTTATGCAGTTCGAACATTTTTCATTTCGTATTATAGTCTCATTTTCATTTTTTGAGTTTTTTGAATCTGTTGAGGCTAAATAAATTACTTTAGTTATATTGAATTCTGTTAACTTGTAAGTAGATAGTAGTTTAACGTCTTTGAATTATACAAAATATTCTTTCGATCTCATTGGATTTCACCATTTATTGTACAGGGTGTTGCAAAAATATAGAGGACAGTAGTGCTGGGTAGCCTACCGTCTCGCTTCAGGGGCCGCTTCATAAATTGCTAATTGGGAAATTTTATTTTGTTAACCCATTTACGCCGAAATTGGTAACAATAGAAATTGAGACTTGATATCTTAAATTTCTATTCTGGAGCATGTGAAGACAAAAATTAATTTACAAAGACAAAAAACATTCCATCTATGGAGGACAGCATATAATTTTAAATAAAATCTAAATTTGGAATCGCTAGACAACGGGCTAGGAACTGACGTCACTACTTATTTTTCTTGTTAAGTGAATTAAAAGTAAAACTTAAAAATTAAAATTAATTATTTTTAAGTTATCATGGAGCATGTTTAATGAAATAATTGGCTATTTATTGGACTGCATTTTCATTTCAAATTTTTATTGTGAACTTTTCGGGCCTTAATTTCAAAATTCAACTTTTTCATCGTTATCATTTCAAATTATCTCCTTTTAAACAAGTGCCTATGAGTCAGTAATGATGTTGTCCGTTTCTACGAGGTGTGAAAATTATTGCCAGGACAGTGGACTTGAGATTACTTGGACTGTTAGAAGCAGCTTTGTTATTTATTTAGTAATCCCCTTTTAAATTTTATTACTTTTAACTCCCTTTTTAATTATATTCTTGTAATCTTTTTTATGTCTTTGTAAATTATTTTGTTATGTCTTTACATGCTACACAGAATAGAAATTTACGATATGGACTCTCAATTTCCATTATTACCAATTTCGGCGTAAATGGATTAACAAAATAAAATTTCTCAATTTTTTTTGAAGCGGCCCCTGAAGCGAGAGGATAGGCTACCCAGCAGTACTGTCCTCTATATTTCTGCAATTTACCTCGATTATCCCGATTCTGGATTTAGTGCGGCCGCGAGATAAAACCCACTGCACATGCAAGCAGAATTACATTTAGTTCGAATCTTCACTTTTCAGGTAGCGCTTTGTTTTATCCGAAACAAGATGATATCTAGTCTACAGTTATTAAGAAGAAGCGTAGAGTGATTAGCTTAAAAGGTCACTTGCATCGGATAAATTGAAGCAGGCATAGCCCATTGAAAAGTATGAAACGGGCATAATCAAAGCCAAAATTGCAAGAAAATATAAGGCATGCTCAAATGAAAGCGATTCAAAGGGCACTGAGACGGATTAAATGAAAGTATTAATATTTACCTTTGTTTATATGAAAGAAGAATATCTTATAGTCACTATTATAGACGCGCAGTACCAAAACAAAATCTCCCACTGGGGCATCAATCGGCTAATACCGTCCGCAAAAAAGTCTGTTTTCTGCCGCTCTCTGAACCATGCCCGAACAGCGTCCTTAACCTCATCATTGGCGAATCGTCGACCTTTCAGTGCCTTCTTTAAAGGACCAAACACATGAAAATCACATGGTGAGAGGTACGGGCTATAAGGAGGGTGTGGCAGAACTAGCCACCGCATTTTGGTTATTGCTTCCTGCACCAGTCTCGCAACATGTGTCCTAGCATTGTCCTGGAGTAGGATCACCTCATCACTGAGCTTACCAGGACGCTTGTTTTTCACATCTTGACGCAAGTTCTGCAGTGTCTTGGTGTATGCGATAGCATTAATACGGGTTTTGGGTTCCATAAACTCCAAAAGCAGAGGACCGTCGGAATCAAAGAAACACGTAAGCATAACCTTTTCGGCCGAACTTTGCGACTTGAATTTTCGGCCGTGGTGACGATGGATCCTTCCACTGCATTGTGGATATCTTCCCGGAGAGTTCCCAATAATGGCACCAGGTCTCATCAGTCCTCAGCTGTTATAAAACCCTTGTTCTATATTCGTTCCCATATTTATACTTGTTCTCGTGTTAAATGTACTTTAAATTGTTCACATTTTAATACAATCTTAAAACAACAATACATTTTAAGTAACTATATTTAGTCTCAACTTGTTATACTTTGCATGATTAATCCTTTATTGTTCGTTGTAGTTTCTTTATTCTTTACTCATCACTTTTTTGTCTCTTCACCCTCATTTGTTCTATATATAACGCTAACAGCATTATTGCATTACTGGGTTTTTACTCCCTCGAAGTACGATAATAAATAAATAAATAAATAAATAAATAAATAAGTAAATAAATAAATAAATATGTACACCGTCTACCAAGAAGTCAGGACACTTTCGATTTTAGACGTTTTGTCGAATATCTAGAAAGATACTTGACGAATTATCCTAAAAACTTCAGGAATGTAAAGAGTATGTTACACCTCATATTTCAGCGAAGGTTTTGTCCCTTAGTCAAATAGGGGACCAGAAACAAAGTGAACTAAAGAAATAACGTTTGGGATCACCCTGTAAAAAATAATGCTTGAAATGCGTTATAGCTGTGTACCATATGATTAAGAGGCTACTTTTACTTATCTCTGTTCATTTTTATGAGAATAGCACGTATATTCATGGAGATATAAATGTTTCTTTAGTAAGCGTTTTGTTTATAATATGCAGGGTTTTCAACTCGATGCAATGCCATTTTCAGGAACCTTGAAAATACAGTAGATACAACACCCACCTGCAATCAGAATAGAAAAATAAGAGCATTTTACTAAGGCATATAGACCTCATATAGGCGTATTGACCTCATACTTCATATCAGCATAAGGAGAAGTTGATATTGGTGTCGGATCCAGAAATAAAAATTTGGAACAAACCTCTTATAGTTTTATTTATTTTTGAGAGCAACTGAAATTCAACTCACCCTATCGAGGAAATTTTTGAATTTTCACGATATTTGCTTGGGCTTTTTATGAGGTTGGTTGGTTGATTTGGTTGGTATTGACTATGGTCTCTTTCAACTATAGTCATATCGTCTTTCTTTTTTTAAAGAAACCTTTGTCTTCACGAATATACGTGCTTTTCTCATACAAATGAACACAGAAGTAAAAAAGCCTCATAGCCATATGCTACAGCTACAACGCATTTCTAACATTATTTTTTTACAGGGTTTACCCAAACATTATTTATTTGGTTCAGTTTGTTGCTATCCCTCATTTGCCTTCGGGACGAAGCTTTCGCCGAAATATACAGGATGGTTCAGTCAATTACGTACTATGCTATTGGTTTATTACTCAGGAATTTATAAACATAGGAATGTCATAGATCTTACAACACACATTGCACATTGGAATTTCACACCTTATGAACATTCCTCATGAACAACATGCTCGATGTGTGCTCCATTCATCTGTACAACACGACGAAGCCTGAGTGCACAAGATTCCTCGCATTTCATTGTCAACCAGTGCACAAGATTCGGTGATTGCCTGACGGACTTCTTCCATAGTGCGGGGGAGTGTGCTGAACACCTTAAAGACCCACAATTGACCCATCAATTCAACAACAAGGTCATCTCCAACCGTTTCCCAAACCTCTTCAACGACGGATTCAGCTGACCTTACCCCTGCGACCTTTCTGTATATTTAAGATCTATATGACATTCCTATGCTTATTAGTTTCTGAGTAATAAACCATTAGAATTGACTGAATCACCATGTATGATATGTAACATACTCTTTAATCCGTCATTTATTTTTTTAGATATTCGACAAAACGTCTAAAATCGAAAGTGTCCAATTACGATTTTTCGATGTTGTTATTCATTTCTGTTTAATTTACTTATGTTTGAATTTTGGATATTTTGTTTAATTGATAATTTACTAATTTTAATTATGGGAACTTTAATCTGACCCATTTGCTGACTGACCAGTGCTGGATGTCCTGCAGCTGATGATAGCCACTGGTTTGATCGTCCGCCAGCAGCTCTTCCATCATGAACCCCCCCCCCCCCGTGCTTCGGTGGGCACGTTAAGCCGTCGGTCCCGGCTGCTACTGTCATTAGTTACTGGGATGGCGCAAAACTCCCCCGAAGGAGTAAGTTATTATCGTAATTTTTATCGTGTTATCTGCCAGAGAGCTAACATGTCGGCCTAGAGGCCGTACCGGCTCCGATTTAGGTAATTATAAATCAAATAATTAAATAAAATAGATAAAAATAAATAATTACGTGCACTATTTATCCCGATCATTACGATAATCGAGATATTACTGATGAAGTAATAAGTAATCTGTTATTAACATTAAAACCGAAATCGTTGCAAGGTTTCTAGTCAATATCCACAACAGAACGGCCTTCTATTAAAGGATTTGTAGTCAACTGTTCTGTCAAACTGGAGACCAAAAGCAAAGAGGATCGAAATGTTCGAAATCGCAGATCCAGGGCCGGCTGAGGAAGCATCTGCGAGAAGGAAAGATCTCGTCAACGACAGACTCGAAGTAGCCATTCTGGCTTTGGACGGTTCGTCTTATAAATCACTCATCTAAAATTATGCTGGACACCAGCCCTTATTCTAGGCCTTGCGAACGGATTCGAGACAAATTGAAAGAAAATCAAAAATAATAAAAGTATTAATAAAGAGAATGCGGGCTGACACGTGTCTTTGTTGTCTTTTGAAGCGGCGACAATGGCCGATGGGATTCCATTGGACGTTGTCAAGATGAAAATTGTTCGTCCACTGTTACTCTATTCATAATAATAATAATAATAATAATAATAATAATAATAATAATCAACGCTAATTCATAAATAAGACCGATAGTAATGCAAGTGTGTGATTGTACTTACGCAGAGGGAAAGGTTGGGGGAATTGGTCCATAATGCGTAGACTCCGTTGCCCAGTTCCCTCGCCTAAAGGATTCCATGGCAGAACGGCGACTTCGCTCTTAGTGGCACGCGCAACAACGCTCTTGTCGCTGGTCGTAGCGTGCGCAGGAGCCTCTGTCGCTCGCTCACTGCTCACTGTGAGGGGGCCCTTGCGCTTGGGGCTCATCAAGGACTGAGGATGCACGAACGAAGAAGCACACTAGGAGAAAGAAGGCGGCGAAGAAAGAGGAAAGAAAAAAGAACTTATAATGGAGAAGCGAAGAAATGATGCGACTTCATATGTTCGAAAGGAAAGAAAATGAAAAGGGCTCGGCCCTGTTGAAGGAGGGAGTAGGGCATGGGAGGATGGGTAGGTTCCCCTAAGGGTCACCTCGGAAGTTGAATCACTGCAGACGTCAGGCCCGCTCGGAATGGTCTGCAATAGAACACTCGCCTCAACAATGTCATCCGTCGATTTCACGTGGCATTACTACGATGCGATTGTTAATGTTTGTGGACGTGATGTCGGATTCTTGCTGCCTCTCCCCATCTGACTTGAACCGGCGCTCATCCAATTGTTAAAAACGCATTTGTATTTCAAAAGAAAATGCGCCGTCACGTTCATTTTGCCATTTTCTCGAGCGTCTTCAATTAAGTGCACGCTGTCTCCGTGCTTTAATATTTCTTATTGCACAGTTAATTAGAACCAAGCTAAATAGGTTTACTCCGTATCTAAAGAGGAAGACGAAGAAGGACGCGCGTCTTTGGCTTCGTTTTGTTGATGTAGAACGGAATTATGTAATATTTTTAACGGCTCACTTTCAATGACCAATACCAAAGTGGCACCGAAAGCAGTTATCAAAAAAATCATAGAGGATTCTGTTAAAGTTACGCCTCTAGGAATGAAAATTTAAGAAACCTGAAACAGTAATTTTTGTAAAAACAAATAAAAATTGATTAATTCCATTTCCTATTCATTTAACATGCACATTGACGTATTTGATTAACAAATTTTTACAAAAGTCATGTTGCCAAAATAAATTGAGTCATCAATTTTTATGTGCTGAACACGAATATGACTGTGAAAATGCAAGATTGGCTCTAGTTTTTTTGTAATCTGCAAAAACAGTTGTTTACATAACAAAATGCATGCCAATAGCTCTGGTCTACTGCAGAAAATAGGCGTTCTAAACAAGGGCGCGTTCGACATGTGCACACTAAACGCACCTAATGACATCACTCAGTGCGAGCGGTGAAAAAAGTGTAGTGCATTTTGTGTGTGTCATGAAAAACAGGAAAGAGCACGAAAGTGGGATGTTCACCTCACCCGTGCTACCATGAATAGTATGCGTACTGCTGAAAATAAAACTCATCATAACATCTGCATTCATATAACACGCCGAAATCGGTCATTACACAGGTGGATTTCAATGTCAGTTTAAACGATATGCAGAATTCAATTATTTTTATACTTGTTGGCTCTTTAACGGTAACTAAAATTCCGAACTATCTATCGCTACATTTCAAGCTCTAGGGCAGCGCCATCTTGCAACGCACTAAACGACTCTACTCCTAACTTAGGGTCATTTAGTGCGCGCACTGGCGATGACGAACACGACCGGGTTCCATGACGAACACGTTAGTGCGTTTAGTGGACGCACAAAGATGTTTAGTGCGCGATGTCGAACGCGCCCCTAATTTGAATGTGTTGATTCCAAATCTGAACCCGAAATTTCCCTATCACGTCAGGATCTAGAGTTTAAATTTTAATGGTAGCCATTGTTTAAATTTGACATTATGAGACTGTTTTACACCACTGAAACCTAACATCCTGAAGGGATAGAGAAATTTGGAGTTCAGATTTGGCATCAGCATACTAAAATTAGTTTAGAATAACTACATATGTCAAAGTTATATTTCTACTGGATGTATACATTTAATATATACAGGGTATTTTAAAATTTCATCACCAAAATGATAGGGGTGATGGAATATGCGATTCTAAGCAAAAAAGTTCATATGAACATGGGTCCGAACTTGAACGATAACTGAGATATGAACAGAAATAAAAATGCAACCACTAAGATCAGCAAGTTAATAACTCACTTTCTACAAAATCTAGTATGATGAAATTTGGGAGAATAATAGGGTACATAAAATTGTGTCTACCGTTAAAATTTGATCGAATTCCAACGAGTAATTTCCGAGTTATATAGTCAACATCGTAACACGTGGTGATTAGTACTCACATGTGAGCATATGGTATGATGCTAAGTGCGTAACTCGGAAACTACTCGTTGTAATTGGTTCAAATTTTAACGGTATACACAGCTTTATGTACCCTATAATTTCTCCAAGTTTCATCATCCTAGATTTTGTAGAAAGTGAGTTATTATCTTGTTGATCTTAGTGGCGGCATCATTTTTTTTATTTCTGTCCATATCTCAGTTATCCTTCAAATTCGGACCCATGTTCATATGAACCTTTTTGCTTAGAATCGCATATTCCATCATTCCTATCATTTTGGTGATGAAATTTTAAAACACCCTGGATATATACAGGCTGGTCCATAAGTCTGTCCCCCCCCTTTTATTTTTTGAACCGAAGCAGATATGTCAATTTTGATTGATCCAATGAATAGGAAGTTGTGGGTGGCCTATCCCATGGTGCACTTTTCATCATCCCAAATATGCAAATTAGGACACATTCAAAATTTATCTCAAAAACCGTAAGGGATAGAGAAAAAAACCCAATTGCAAATTTGTTCAGCATAAAAAAACAAACAAAACAAAAAAAAATCATCCAAATCGGACCAACCAATCACCCACAATCAGAAGATCATGTTGACCATTTCCGGAACAGTGTAGCTTGCCATCCTGGAATTGTTCTGTCTTCTGTGTGCTCAAACATGCCTTTTATTTGCTTTTCCGCATGAAAGTGAATGCGAGTATGGTAATTTGCCTGCTTTACATGGCGGAAATATCAACATTCAGTTTTCCTTGTGCAGTGTGACTGTTTGTAAGCTACAAACAGTCACCGCGTGATTGTGGGTGATTGGTTGGTCCGATTTGGATGATATTTTTTTGTTTTGTTTGTTTTTTTTATGCTGAACAAGTTTGCAATTGGGTTTTTTCTCTATCCCTTACGGTTTTTGAGATAAATTTTGAATGTGTCCTAATTTGCATATTTGGGATGATGAAAAGTGCACAATGGGATAGGCCACCCACAACTTCCTATTCATTGGATTCATCAAAATTGACATATCTGCTTCGGTTCAAAAAATAAAAGGGGGGGGGGACAGACTTATGGACCACCCTGTATATTCGTTAATGCATTTTGTCACTATTTGTTTCGCATAGCCGTTTTTTTTTTCATTTTTATCCAAAGCTCATTTATTTGTTTTTGAATATTGATAGGAGAGCAGAGGTTGTATATGCGAGATAGGTGATTTTTAATGATGTTCATTTTGTGGGGGTAAGGTTGATAAGAGTTATAGTTGATGGATATGGTATAAAGAAAAAAAAATTAACTTCTCTTTTCAAATGAGTCATTCGAGTGTCAAGTGGGTAAGATGGCAGCTGTATTAGCTGATTGTACCCGTGATGAACAACGGGGCCGTAATTACGTAGGTTTCTGTGGGCGCAGGGCAAATCTGCTGAGCAAGTGCACAAGGAAATGTTACAAATGTATATTGCAGGGAAGCCGTTTACCCAGTGGAGTCTCTTCTGTAGGATGACAACGCTCGTCCACACAGTGCCAATATAATAGTGGCTCATATACGGTCCGGTTTTGGCACCATCCGAATTTCACCTCTTCGGCCCATTGAAGAATCACCTGGGTGGTCAGGCTCCAGGATATGGAAGAGGTCGTCGGGATTACTAGCTGGCTACGATATCACCCACAAACCTTCTTCGCTGCTGGCTTTGAGGTGACAAATGCCTAAATGTTCATGGAGATTACGTTGAAAAATAAACCAAATTTCATCAGGTTACTGTTCTGTCATTTATATGCCATTTTGCAACTTATACAGGGTGAATTTTAAGTACACTGACAAACTGCAGGACGTGGTTCCTGACTGGAAATGGAGTAAAAAAAAAAGGTCATATCAACATGTGTCCGGAAATGGACGGTGCGTGTGCAAATCGTCCCGGCACACATTACTTGGCTATTCAGATGCCCCCAGAAGTAAAAATCCAGGGGGTTTAAGCCCGGTGATCGAGCAGGCCATTCAACAGGGCCTCCGCGATCTATTCGATATCTGGGGAAGATGATGTTGAGGTGTTGGCGAACAATAATACGGAAGTGGGGGACGCTCCATCGTGCCTCCAACGTGTCAACAATGCATTGCCGGACACATGTTGATATGGCCTTTTTTACTCCATTTCCAGTCAGGAACCATTCCCTGCAGTTTGTCGGTGTATTTAAGATTCACCCTGTATATTGGATATAAATGTTAGCCATGTCAGTTTCGGTTCTGAATTTATTATCACTCGGTGAGATTTCTACGCAAAAGCGGTTTATTGTGATTTCTTCTTTCCCCGCCTTTCTTCTTTGACGTTTACCACCTGTGACCCTCTTCCTCCTCCAATCGTTTTTATTTTACTGACTTTGCTGCGTTCCTCTTTTGTTTGTCACTTTGTTTATAAATTGTGGGAATGCATGGCATTGTTGGGACTCTCCTTCCTCTATCATGGTCGTGGTCCCTACTCGCGGGTGTGTTTAGCCCATGTTGGCCTCGAATGAATGAAGCCCGAGAGAATGAATGAAATCGATTGCTTCGTTAGTTCTTGGGTTCTTTAACTTTTGCTCGCCTTTTCCATCGATAGATGGCGATAGGTTCGTTTTCGCCCGTGTTGCGATATGACGCAGGCAATGCGGGCGCAGCTGCTGCATCTGCATCGCGAGCGCCACTCCAACGGGCGGGCGAGAACGAGACGGACGAACGACACCGCACACGTCACGGGGGTCCACGAAAGAGAAAGCGAGAGAGGAGGAGAAGAAGGAGAGGGACGTAGTAATGCCATTGGAGTTCAGGGTCAGCGTACGTGGTCTTCCTTCCATCACGGGGTCCCAGGCGAACCGTTCTCGCCAACTTCATCAGCCCGAGTAGAAAGAGCGACGGAGACGCGCATCCGACCACCCTCTCCTTGTTCGTGGAAGACGCTCGCCATGGCTGCCAGGCGACCGTGCAGGTAAGCTACTGATGTTGCTATCCATCCACTTGCCCATCCCCTCTTTCCCATCCCCTCCCAGTTCACCATGGACATCGTTTGCCGTACTGTACCCGACGTAAGCGGCAGTCGAGCACCTGATCTACGGAAAGCCACGTCAGTACCAATCATTCCTTTCTGAAGGGGGTAGGGGAGGAGAGGGATGAATGGATGGATGAGTGGGCGGGAGACTTTGATGTCTTCTTACTTCATCGCTCTCGTAGCTATCATCATCATCATCATCATCATGATCAAGATGACTATGAAGCCAAACCAGCTGTTGGAAACAGGTGGGGAGGGACATTTTCAATTAGTCATCGTAGGCCTTGCCTCTCACCCCCTCACTCAGTTTCTCGCTTTCAGGTTGGCTGAAAATGCGAACGGATTGCGTCATCATCTTCGAGAGCGGCTCCTCCGACCGACTCAGTAGTCGGCGTCTCTTTTATTATCCTTTCTTTTCTGGAAAAAAGCCTGCGGACGCGTGAAGAAAGAGTATGGGACGAGGTTGGGTGTCCAAACACTCGAGTCGCAAGACAGACACGCCCACGCTCAGACTCTCCTCCTCGGCCATCGATTCGAAAGGGGCGAAAGGTGCTGATCGATAGCCCACACGTGGCACCCTTTTTCCAGTGTAATTTACTGGGAAACAACAAAATTTAGTGCTCGTTCCCCGTCCTCTGTTTGACTATCGATTTAGAATCGCCTTTCCCCAAATCCTACTTGGACTTTCTTCTTCCTTTCTCTCTCTTTCTCTCTCTGTCGCTCTATTTGATGTACACAGACAGTGCCGTCACTCTTTGTGCTTCTTTCCGAGTGAGTGGAAGTAAAAAACGATTTTTGGGGGAATCATGGAGCAAGAGCTATAAGAAGTTTATTTTTTATTCATTTACAATGGACTTAGGTGAATGCCTTGGTGGGTGCCCACCTGTGCACGGGTGAATGTCTTTAGTGCCCATCGGTGCTCGAGCGGGCAGTGTTCGTGGGTGCGTGATAAAAAAATTGCCTCGAACCATGAAATTTACTGCGCCTCCCCCCCCCCTTTTTTTTTTAATTTTTCAGCACAACGCGTTGCAACGGATGAATTTGTTTCTCCGTCAAAGATCCCTAAAGGTCGCAGGCAAAAAAATAAATTTATTTATTTTATAATTTTTGATTCGAGAAAGGCACGGATAACCCTTCGTCACATGAGAATAACAAAATATACTGAATGATGGCCACCTTGTGATCGAAATGTACATCTGTGCCAATAAATGTCAATTTTTGTGGTCAAGTGGATTTTGTTTGTCCTGGTTCTTCAAAACAGGGTTCTTATTTTGGCAAAATGCTTATAGGGAGCAGCATTGATGTGAAAATCTAGTGCTCCATTGCAGGGAAGTTTACAAAATCTAACAGATTATTTTCAAAGTACCCGAAGTTTATACATAAATAGAACCGTGTTATTTTGTAGAGCAGTAAATAAAGCGCTCATGAGAAAAGAAAAACAAGTTGATTAAACTGCTCTTGATTCTTACTTTGATGCCATGAATTAATAATTTTATAATACGCATTAGATAAATCTATTCCACAATAACATGAATTCAACTTGGAAAATTTAGCTACAAGAAAATTAGAATGGCTTTTGAAAATATTTTTAAGTAAAGATTGAAGCCTGTCATCTAGAGGAAACCACTTCAACATGTCTTTTCTCTTCTGTTCTTGGTTTTCATAGCAGGCCTAAGTTCTTGTGGAATAGTGGTCTAGTTTTCGATCTTTTGTTTGGCAGAAATTTCGAACGTTCTTGGAAATTCTCTTCCATGGTGTTGAATAAAATTCTTTTTAGGAGCATGGAATTCCAAAATATATTCAGCGTTGAATAGACAGGGTAATGACCGAAAGGGTGCGAGTCGCGGGTACAAGCGGCCAGAATGAGATTTCTGAGAGATGTGGCAGGTGTTACCCTACTAGATAGAGTCCACAGCAGCACAAGAAGGGAGTCTTTAAGTGTTGAGCTGCTACTTCTCCGCATTGAGAGATCTCATTTGCGATGGTAAGGCCACGTGATACGGATGCCGCAAACTGGTCTTCCTAGGCAGTTGTTATTTTCCAAGCCGTTGGATAAGAGACCAAGGGGTCGGCCTAGAACCAGGTGGCTAAACTACATGTAGAATCTGGGTTCGAGTCGCTTGGGTATTACCATGGAGGACGATCGCGACTGCTGGAGATCCTCCATAGGGCTGCTGCCCCCGCAACCCTAACGGATAAGCATGCTTGAAAAGTAAGTAAGTAATAGACAGGGTTTTTTTGAACTCGGTGTACGAATTTCACAGGGCGATAGGTGATAACATACTGAACATTTTTACTAAAGATTGGATGGTCCAAAGCTCACCATTAAATTGCTACAGGGAAAACTGCTGGAAATACTCAACCCATTACCAGTTAAATTAAGCATGCAAATTCGACCTCGATATTTTCAGTATGTTTTTAATTAACCATTGACTCCTTGAATCTTTGGAGTAGTTGTTTTATTCCTGGAAACTCTTGGGCTTGATGGCAGCATACACCAATGAAGAATTTGCAGACGTACGAGTACATACTGTGTATGGAGTAGCCGATGGGAATGCCACATTTGCTCATAGATTAAACCATGAACGGCCACCTAAGTCTCCTGATTTGTCATCTCTGGATTTTTTTTCTGGGGACACATGAAGAGTCAAGTCTGTGAAAGTCCTGTTAATTCGGATGAGGACTTAGTTGCCAGAATTGCAGTAAAAGTAATTATTCGTAAAGTAATTGCAATAGAAACAAAACGACTATATATTCTTTTAAATTTTTTTCTTTACCAGATTCTATGTACCTTGAACTATTTTTCCACATAGTTTCCAAGTTTATTTAAGCACTTGTCATAGGGCTCAATGTACTTCCGCATGATCACTTCATAGAAGCTGCCGCCGGTGAAGAAAATCACGCAGTTTTCACTTGTTCATCATCGTTGATATGCAGGCTGTCGATGATCTCCTTTAGATCCTGGAACAGGTGGTAACCACTGAAATGTAAAGTGGATGGTCAAATTGTTCCCAAAGAAAAGATCTGATTAGTTGGGAACAACTTGACCACCCGCTTTACAGTCCGAACCTTGCGTCCAGCTGCCACCACCTGTTCCGATAGCTACAGTGAATTATAGTGAATTTTCACGCACCTTTAAATGGTGATATTATCGGAACCCCAAGAATCAAATGAAACTGAAATAACGATAATATTGATTTTTGACAGTTAGAACCTCGTTATTTTCATGGGACGATTTGTCGACGACGCCTGCCTGCCCATGCATTTGCCCAAATCTTCTTTAAGCAAGACCACCCGTGCCTAAAAGCAACAGTGAAAAGAAGCAATCCGTCTCCCCGCTAGGGGTAACCACCAACTCATTTTCTTTTTCTTTTTCACTCCTTCGACTCGTTTCTTTCGGCTTGTTAAGCTGCGGGGTCTAATGGATGGATTATTCAACAGGGTCAGAACTACACGCATTTTAGCTCCATCCACCCGAATATCTACGTTTATACGAGAGACAGTCAGAGATGATTAGAGCACGATTGCCTCATTCCCTTGCTCTACTTCAGAAAAGGGAAACTGAGTAGGCATCCGTGCAACTGTATACTGAATGGCCTTATTTTCCGAGACCGTTGGACGTTGTTCTTTGATTTCTGAAGAGGCATAGCTTCGTCCTCTTTTCACTCCGACGAATCCAGATTTCCATTTTGCTGGATCTTTCCATGCAGCCTTCCATATCACTTGTCGAGTAACAGAAAAACAAACCAACGCAAAGAAAGAAATGCCTGTTTTTCCACACCAAAAATGAGGATTGGTATCCGCAGTACTCGTAAATTGTTTATCCTTTGTTCTGTACGGTGTCGGAGTGTTGAGAAATGTAAATCCGCGTAGAGCAGCGCTTTGGAATCTCAGCAGGAGCGCGAATGCTTTTGTTATTTTTTAAAATTGACATTACTCTGGAATATTCCTGTCTGCAGAGTTCTCCGATTCATTCCAATTTGAGATGTGCGGACCCCTTCAAATGCTTTTGTTCGCTCGACGGCTTCTCGACTTTTCGTTTCCGTTCGACTCTCCTCGACGCGTTTTAGCGTCTCTTCTTCACTTTAATCCCGAGACATTCTTGAACGGTCTCTTCATTTTCTTCCAAGTATGCTCACGACACTTCTAGGATTTTGGTCTTGATCGTGTGCTTGTGTTTTTTCCCAAAGCTGCAGTCAGATTTTAGTTCTCGGGAATTTCAGTTCACGACATTTTTTCTCATGGGCGGGGGTGGGGGTTAAAATGAAAGAGCAGGGAAACCTGCCTGGATACGCAGAGGATGATTAAAAAAATACATTGGAAATGATGAATGAGCTGATCAAACCAGGCCTTCAATCAAAAAACGATGGCTGTCGTCACTAAACGCGTCAGTTGTTTAAGTAGGTGAAGCGTGTTTACAGAGCATTGTTGGGGAGAGTGGCGAATAGGCCAACGTTGTTGTTTGTTTGTTTTTTTTGTAGTGTCAAATTTAATTTGTTTTGAATAATTGAAAAAGACAATGCATAATCAGGGAGAATGGATATCCATGTCATTTTTTTAAAGTTTAAATTAAGGTTGTTCAAAAATGATAGGACAAGCAATGTTTGACATTTTAAGATATGATATGAACTTTATTTATGCAATGGGAATAAAACTTTCTAATGATATTCCTAGTATAGAACATATTTATTATAATGCTGCAAAAAACAAAACAAAAAAACACTTTTCAATTACACCACCTGTGCAGGTGTATCAAAAAGATAGGACACCTTAATGGGAAAAAACACATTTAGTATCCAATACAATTTCCTAGTTGGAGATCAGTAGGCACATTCTAGTAGGCATTGAATCGATTCATTTTGACATGTCCGTTGTATTGAATTCATCCCAAACAATTTGAATTGCTGCTGTCATATTTGAACGTTTTTGAACTGTGTACACCTTCCTAGAAAGCAATCACTTGTTCTCCATGGGATTTAAATCAGGTGAGCACGGTGGCCAGTCCATTACATTAATTCCATTGTGTAGACCATCCTCATGTTGATTGAGCAGTATGTATTGGGGCGTTATTCTGCTGGAATCGGAAGAAGGGGCCTCCAATGACATCCATAAAATGTACCAAATATGTTTCGAGCATGTTTTGATAAGCTATGGCATTCATACATATGTCCTCTTCTTCCAAAAGCCCCTTACACCGTAATGGCTGGCCTCTGCTTTTTGTAGATCTGGCCCATCAAGATTGAATTTTTTCTCATCGCTACATATAATTCTGTTCCTGTATTTAATTCACGTCATGTGCTGTTGAGCCCACGTCATTCATTATTGGATTTTGTAAACTGGTGCTATTGCTTCATTCTTTTTGCTCTTCGTTAAGGACTTCTGATCTTCCAAATGATTTTCTGGTCCCAAATTCACCTTCTTCACGTATGAAAGAGAACACTACATGTCGAGATCTGCTATTGAGTTTGCTTGATGGAAAGCTGCGATTTGCTCTTTCTCAAAATCATTTAAGCAACGACCTCTTTCCATTGTGTAGACAGTTCTTTTGTACATGTGTGTGCACAACAATGAGCTATTATTATAACTTAAAAAGTTGTTATAAAATATTCAATATCTTAAAATAACGTTGTCTTTGGTCATATTCTCCAAGTTTGACGGAAAAAATTGCACACAAAATAGGTGGGTCTTTTGCAGCATTATAAACAATACGCTTTATATTGGAAATATCATTAGAAAACATTATTCTAATTGTAAGGCGTGTCCCATAAGTATAGGACCACCCATATTTTCCCTTGTCTGCAAGAAACAAAATAAAATAATTAAATTATTATCACTGTATCAGACTTTGACAACTATTATTATTTATTGTTTCCAAAAAAAATAATGAAAAACAAACAACAACAACAACAAGAATAAGAATTTATAAAACTAGAAATTAAGGTAGAGGACCAGCATCACTTAAAGCCCAATAAATCCTCCCTTTTTTCAATAATTTTGAAAATTCGGTTTGGCGTAGTTGTCACTAGGTTTTGTAGATAATCTGAATTAATTTCTTCCCAGGCACTCAACACAGCATACTTTAATTCTTTAATTCTTTTGTATTGCGGTACAGTTTACCACCTGCGTAAACAGATCTGGCTAAAGCTCCTCATACATTTTCCACTGGATTGATGTCTGGAGATAGGGCAGGCCAGTCCATAACTTGTACCCCATTTGAAAAAAAACACTCATATGTGCTGTTGCACGGTGAACTGGGGCATTATCTTGCTGGAAAATCCATCTGGTTCCTCCAATCTTCTCCCCAAACGGTAAAAGATGAATATCAAGCAGATCTTGATAATCTGAAGCGTTCATTCTTCCACTAACAACAATAGCTAAATTGGTTCTACCATTCCATCCGAAGCCAATCCAGACCATAAGTGATCCTCCTCCCTCTTGCCGTGTGGAATACATTTCTTCTGACTTCCTGATGTCATGCCATTAATATTGGCACTAGTCTGGCCCATCTAAATTGAATTTTTTCTTGTCAGAGAAAACAGCTCTCTTCCAATCACTGACTGGGCAAAGGTCAACCGTTTCTGCTTGTGGTGCAGTTGGAGTCAGGTTGCTGTTTTCTTTTCCTTTACACAAGAGATGATGCCTGATTCACAATCCGTTGCACAGTCGATTTTGATGCTGGAACATCTTCAGAATTGGCCACCGCACGCAAAGATGTTGTAGGGTCTTTAATTTTTTTAATAATCGCTTTTTATTTGTCGATTAGTCATCTTCTGAGGTCTTCCAGGTCTCTTTTTCTGGCCATACTGAGCACCAGCTTTCAAACAATTTAAGTACAGCTTGATGTGACCGACCTATAACCTTTCCTATACCTCGTGCACTCCAGAAGCTTTCAAAGCATCTATTTGACCCCTTTCATAGTCTGACAAGGTGGTGTTAGGAGGCATTGTGTTTAAGTTGCTTGTTTACAGCCACTTGAAAGTTTTTGTGGAGGCAACCAGACTAGATAATCACCATTGCCATCTCTTGACTGATTAATCACTGCTTTGTTAATTTTTCTGCTCGAAAAATGTCATTATGTGATGTCTGTCCTATACTTATTTTTCTATTTTTATAAATTCTTATTCTTGTTGTTGTTGTTTGCTTTTCTTTATTTTCTTTGGAAACAATAAATAATAGTTGTCAGAGTCTGATACAGTGACAATGATTTAATTATTTGATTTTGTTTCTTGCAGACAAGGGAAAATATACTTATGGGACAGGCGCTATAAATAAAGTTTACCATTGTATACATTGTATATATTTTCAAATGTCAAACACCGCCTGTCTATCATTTTGGGACAATCTTATTGGAAATATACAAGATTAGTCAAGATTATGTTAACATTTAAATGATGGAAACCATTTTTAAACAGAACGTCCATTAAAGGTGTAAAATGATTTATGCAGGACGATTTCAATCTTCGCCATCTTGTGCCATTTTGCAGGAAATAGATGATACCAGAGTTGGCATTCACGAATTTCTCTGTGATGCACGCGCTCCTTCATCATATCCCATAACCAGAAATCGAGAAAAATAATCCATTACTTTGACTAACCCTTCACGTTCCCATCACGATCAATGCAGGCACCAATATTGGTATTTTACTCCCTCGAAGTGCGATAATAAATAAATAAATAAATAAATAAACCAACCAAGCAACATTCTCCCGCGTTGGTTTCATTCATGTATCCACGATAACGTTGTTGAATTTCCCTGCTAGCATAGCAAGCGGCTGTTTAATGTGGGAAATAAATAAGTGAGCATATATCTTATCCTTAAGATATCCCCACAGGAAAGAGTCCTGTGACCTGGCTGGCCATTCCATCGAATGTTTTGTGTAGCCAGTTGCGAAATGTGGTGTAACGCCATCCTGCTTCACCAAATATTATCGATGTTTCTCGATCTTGCAGTACTTTTTACTTCTCAGTAATTTATTGTCGCATAACCAGGCTTAATAAAGCATAGATTTCCTCTTCCACGCACCGTGTTTGGTGTAAATACCTTTCTGTTATGGTCATTTAAACTACTAGCTCGGGCGTAGTTCAGGCTCTATTTTGAAGAAATTTTTTGCAATATCTGAACGTCAATATACAGAAAAAAATGAACGCATGAAAAAAGCTTAGAATTAAGACCTTAAAAATTCATATCAAAAACCGACTTATTATGCTAACAACCGATACAGAATAAGAAATCATAAAAAAGCCGCAAGATTGCTTGGCCAATTCCTCTTCATCAGGTGTTCGATAAGTAGCCTTAATTTCTTCCGTGGGGCTTGCGTTTTCTCTTCTTGGATAGCGGTGGATGTACATAATCGTTTGTGTCTGTGTGCTCTGCAATCCTAACAGTCTGAGTGGGGTTATTCACTACTTAGTAATCTGTCGTTGCATTTTGCACTGTGCTCTCGATGTCTTGAATCAAAACTTGGACATTCATCACTTGGTGTGTTCTAGCAGTGGCCGTTGCTTCTGTTGGCACGCTTGGATCGTCGTCGGCCGCCTGGGAACTCCGATGAACCACTGAGACGCTCACCGTTTCCTCAGTTGCAGCACTGCGCTGGTGAAACCGAGCGAAAGGACTGCTTTCTTCTGCCAGTTTTCCACTGTTTCTTTTTCAATATTCTGCTAACTCTTCATTATTTCCAGTTACTGCTCATTTTTAAAAATTTTCTTGAAAAGTTAAATTCTAATAACTATCAATTCAATTCTATGTATTATTACAAATTTCGACAGCTATTCACTGATTCTCAGAAGTGGAATACCCTTCCAGCAGTATCCTCAGGGAATAAAACTGAAGATCAAGTGTGTAAAATTTCATCAAGATCGGAATAAAACTGTAGATTTGTATAAGAAACAAGCAAACATACAAACATTCTTTTTTATATATATATTGAAGATGATGATGATTTTATCGGATAAACTGGAAGGAAAATTCCGCGGCCTGGATTCGAGCCAGGAACCACGTGCATCACCCTCGTCACCTCTACCAATTGAACTATTCCCTCCAATTTTTCCAATAATACTATTATCTTATGCTGGGAGCATTTTCTCCAGTTTTCATTTATTAATTTCTTATATCTATTTCCACATATATGCCCTCTTTCTTCTGACGATGCCGAACGTTAGACATTACACGGGGAAATTGACTTTGACCGCGTTCTCTCGAGGTGATGTCAACGAACGCCCACATATTGCCGAGGTGACGCCGTCCAAGCGCCGGGAAATATAATCGCCGAATCGATAGTTAAAGAGGACGCCCTCTTTCATTGCTTTCAACACGACGAGCGCTTTTTTTTTTAAGATAACTTCCGACAGGATCCAAAATCCCCCCCCCCCCCCGAATTTGGCCACTTTCAAGGTAGTACAATTCTCTGTGATGACGTCAAGTTTTGTTCGCAATACATGGGCTAATAACTCGGCTTCTATGCCGGCTATCTCCACAAAAATTGGACGGCTCACGGAGAGTACATTAGCCCGTTAATCGTTCCATTTTATGCGCATAAATATACAATTTAATTTACATTGTATTATAAGCGCATTCTCTCTCTCTCTCTCTCTCTCTCTTTTCCCATTTTCTCTATTTGGTCTTTGTCCTTTCATTCAAACAAATGATTACGTTGTCAGCTTCGGTCGTAATAATGACAATGATGGTTTAGTTTAGAAAGGATCTGGGATTCATTGGGGACTGAATAGCTGTGTAATGAAAACATTGAGACTGGAGGGGATGTGTTGTCTTCAAAAGGAAGATGCCGTGTAATAAAACGGGTCTTCCCTCCTCCCTCCCAACTGATCATTTTTTCAATGGCGTTAGTCTCTAACGGATCGACTTTCTTCGCTCACTCGCTCTTCTCCTTATTATGCCACTCGTGGCGAGCCATTCTCAGGTGCGAGATGAGTTTCCTAAAAGGGCTGCGACGTTTTCTGTAGATCAAAAAGTGAAGGAATCACCTCCGCCTCCAACTTCTTCTTCCCGTCGCCGAACCTCTTCCTCTTCTCGTCATCGGCATTGACGGTGTGCGTCATCGCTGCGATAAGTAAAGACGAGAATGTGACGTCACTCTCCGCTCGGCAGCTGTCGGCGATTGGGACGTCATCGAGATTGTCGGCGAACAATGAGAATGGCACGAGATCGGTGTGCAATGCCACGAGACGCGAGCGGGAAATCAGCTGTTTGCTGTCGGTCGCCGGGCCTCGTTACGGCGCAGTCAAAAGTTGCAGTCGATGAGGCGCCCGTTCATCACCCCGCAAGGGCCACACTGGAAGACTGCCTCCTCCCCCGCCCCTCCTCCTTCCACTTTGATGTGCCACCCGTGTCACCGTCGCTGCTGTCGTAGACGTTCAACTCGAAGTTTATGGGACTCGTTATCGTAATGGATTGTGTAATGGTTGAGCGTTACCTAAGCGAGTGTGCATTTTCAAAGGACGAAAAGATCAACAAAGAGAAATTAACGAGGAGAGCGTAAATTTAAGGTGAACTCTTTAGAAGACCCCCCCCCCCCTTCCTTTACCCAGCAAATATGGGAACAAGCACTTTCGTCGACCGATTGCCTGAAGCCTCCGCAAATAGGTAAAGCAATAATATTTGCTTTGGCTTTAACTAAGAATAACTAATAATAATAATAATAATAATAATTAATTTGTTTCCTTTGCTATTTGACTTAACTATTTGGTGGGTTCTTCTGAAATATTTTGTTGTTCTTTTTATTAACGTGGTATACGGTGAAGATGCGTATACAGTTCTGTGTACTCCTCTGTACAGAGTATCTGTGTATTTTAGTTTGTATCTTTGCTGACTTGGTATGCATCGTGTAAGTGTGCAATTTGCATCATCTACTCGTGTGCTTCTTTTACATTAATATTATTTAAATTGTTTTAGTAAAAAAAATAAAAAATAAAGGACTATAGGAAGAAAAGTGAATAAATAAGTAACAAACGGTGATTTAAAAAATACTAATTGAGATAGGAATCCTATTTGTTTATTTATATATTTATTTTATTTTATCTTCTATTATAATTTGTAAAAGAAACTTTTAACAAAAACTCTTTAATATAGTTATTATTTAAAATTTGCATCCCAAAGGGGATATGTGTACACTGGCGAAGTGAGTGTGGCAGAAAAGAGGACAGTAAGCCTCTGTTGGCTCCCCCTTGGGGCGTTTCATTTTGTATAAGATCTAGACATTAATGATTTCTATTTGTGCGTGTCTCTCTACTGCTATGTAAAACTGGGGATGGAGATAGAATCAATTAAACGGGCCAATCTACAGAACGTTGACGTCTTTATGATGTAAACATTCACTCATCAAAAGTCATGGCACACCTGCTTAATAACCGTGTTGAGCCCCCTCTCGCCCGGATAACGGCGGCGACCCGTCGTGGAAGAGAGTCTACCAGTCCCCGGAACACATCCACAGGCACTGCAAGCCATTGCGCCTCCACTCCACTCACTCCATAACGATGGTGCATTTACTACGACATGACAGACCGTTCGATGACGTCCCACAAATATTCATTGAGATTGCAATCTGGGGAACATGGAGGCCAAATCATTGCGTGAACTCCGTAGCATGTTCCTCCATCCACTGCCGTGTCAAAAGAGCCGTGTGTGGAGGCGCATTATCTTTCAGGAAGATGCCGTCGCTCGCGGGATAAAAACAGTTCGTGAAGGGGTGCAGGTGGTCCCCAAGCAAATCGACGTAGGAAGTAGCACGCAGAGTGAATGTCAGATGCACCAATGGACCCATTGCATCCCACGAGAAAACACCCCAGACCAGTATGGAGCCTCCACCTGCCTGAGTGGTCCCCACCTGGCAAGCTGGGTCCATGGCTTCGTGTGGCCTGCATCAGACACGGACGACCATCGGCCCGATACAACTGAAACCGTGACTCGTCGGCCCAGGCAACCCTTCGCCAGTCCTCAGCGGTCCAATGTCGATGTTGGTTGGCCCAGGCTAGGCGTTGCGGACAAACTTGTGGGACGTCCCTGGTTGTACTGCACGGTGATTTGGCCTGCTGTCGCCCTTCGATCAGCAGTTGCAAGCCGGGTGACCCGGCGAACATCTCTGGCATCAATGAGGCGTGGGCGGCCCGTCCGCTGTCCGACATGGGTTGTAACCCCTCGTTGGGTGTACTCTCGATAGACCCTTGCAACTATTGTGCGGAAAAATTGTAGGGTGTTGGCTACATTTGATATTGAGGCATCCATCCGTCTGGCACCGACAATCATCCCCCGTTCAAATGCGGATAGCTCTCGGCGTGCTGCCATTTCTGCAGCTAGTTTTGCTTACAGTGATTGTGTGATTTCAAGAAGTCCTGTGCACCTGTATTTCGAGAATGGAAGCAGCGGGATCTGTCTCATTACGGACAGGGAACCTGATTGGAGGGGTGTGCCATGACTTTTGGGGAGTGAGTGTATACATTAGTGATTTCGTTTTGTGTGTGTCTCTGTACTGCTTTGTAAACTGGGGATGGAAATAGGATCAAGTAAACAGGCCAATCTTATAGGGCGTTGATGTCTTTTATGATGCATCATAGTCATGTCAGTTTTATACGAGGATTGTTCAATAGAAACACGTTTGACTTCGCAGCCGCGAAAGTTTATCGCGTAGACAAGGGAAAACAATTGTTTCTATGCATTGTTGAAGTACAAGTGAGGGAGGCGTTTGCCCCACATATGAGCTGTTAGCTTCTTTCTAAGAAGAGTTGGGATCAAGTTGGAAGATGGCGTTCATAATAGACAGTCCGTCCAAAGCTAATGTGCGTGCTCTTATTTAGTTTTTGGCCGTGTTAGCTAATGGAAATTTTGACGAGAATAAAACTGTATACGGCAACCCTTCGAGCCAGCATCAAAAATAAACGTCCTGGGAAACTCACCAGCGGTGTTATCCTTCTGCATGATAATAAACATATGACAAACACATTGAGAATGGCACGAGATCGGTGTGCAATGCCACGAGATATGCGATTTCCATGTTTTTGGCTCTCTAAAACAATCAGTTAAAGGAGGACGGTAGTCCAATTCCGACGCTGACGTAGAGTTTGCTGTCGCGTAATATTTCCACCAATAACCGCAGGAATTTTATACCAGATGGGAGTACTCGTCTACAGACTCATTCACCAATGGGCTCATGTCTTAATGTTCATAAGCATTCCTTTTAAATTCTTTGCTTAAAAATTCCTTCCCAGCCTCTAAACGTGTTTCTATTGAAAAATCCTCGTCATAACTTAGCAGCTGCCTTTACATATGGATTAGACATTTTCCTTTCGGGTCCCTTGTCTTCGCGTTCAGCACATAAGTGGGGGTAAATTCATATTCTTCTGTTCAATCGTGATTTACCAAATACAACCTCTGACAATTAAGTTTGGTGAATGAGTTCACACAACAAAATGCAAAACAGATAGAGCCACATTTACTTTATTGTCCTTCGAAATAATCACCCTGGAAGGCAATACACTTTTGGGATCGGATGTATAAGTCCTGGAAGCTCCTTAGGGGTGGCTTTAAGTTCACGTGTCACATTTGCTTGAATGTCTGGAATGTCCGCAAATCTGTGTCCCTTTAAGGCCCGTTTCAGGCATGGGAACAAGAAAAAGTCTGCCGGTGCCAAGTCTGGTGAATAAGGTGGATGAGCTATGGATACGACCCCTTTGTTGGCCAGAAACTGTTGCACGATTACGGCAGTGTTCCTCTTTGATCCATTATCCGCAGTTACGTGCGCACGCTACACCTTCAACTGAAGAAACGAGCATCTGCTAAACCATTGCACGCACAAACGTGACCTGTCTGAACTTGCTTAAACAATGACTGGGCTTGTATTCACATGCATTGTTACTCGATTGTTACTCGCGTAAAGCCAACACCTCCTAGAGAGAAAGCCTGCGGACCAAAGATGTATGCATTGTTACATCATCATCAAGCAGCCAAATTTAGGGCTTATTATTGGTAGAAATACGATAAATGGATATTTATAAGAGAAAAGGAGGAGACACAAAAACCCTGGAATGCAATAAATAGTTAATAAATACAACTGAAAAATAAAATAATAATAAGCAAATAACAAAATAATAAATATATAAGTAAGATCAAAATAAAACCAAAAAATCAAATAAAGAGCTGACGTTTCGGATAGAGCCTATCCTTGAGAAATACGATAACAATAGCCGCTTGATGATGATGTAACAATGTATACACCTTTTGTCCGCAGGCCTTCTCTATAGGAGGTGTTGGTAAAGCTCGCACAGATTAGGGTGCGACGTCATTCACCGAACTTAATTGTCAGAGGTTGTAGATTGGACTTTCACAAAAGCTTTATTCGGCGGGAATTGAACCTCGAATTGATAGACTTGAAAGTTTAGAAAATTTTTCTGCCGAGGGGGTCGGCGTCCGAAGGCCGAGTAGACGTTTTGGAAATGAAAACGTCACACTCCAAGGATTAGCCAATTAAGTGGGGGGGGGGGGGGGTT
>JAHWFO010002062.1:2712303-2752916 GCA_023313115.1 Rhysida immarginata
TGTGTGTGTGTGTGTGTGTGTGTGTGTGTGTGTGTGTGTGTGTGTGTGTTCGCTTAGGAGGGAAGATAGGCGTTGAGCAGGTGGCGAATAGAGCTGGAGAGGAATGGTAAAAGATGCAGAAACTTTTTTGCAATCGAACGAGGAAGCGGGACGGCAGGGCCTTCAAAGAGGCGGTAACCCCGACTCAGTGGATCCCTTTTCGTACACGCGACGTTTTGCCTTTCACGATGCCATAGACGTTTCTCTTATTCCGTGAAAACGATGACGTGACGGTTGTTAGTTGCCGAGTGGCGGGAGGCGGATTCCCACGCCGAGGAGTCGTTCACCCGAGTGGTCACGCGCATCTCGTGAGACTCGGGGTGTCCGTCCTTTCTGCCATTTTTATTTCTCTCTCTCTCTCGCCTTGTTTTTCTTGACAGTTGAAGAAAAAAAAGTGATTGGGCATTTGTCGCTATATTTCTGGCATCGCTATTTCCTTTTCTTCTTGTCTGCGTTTTTTTTTCCTGTTTCTTTTTTTTTTTAAAAGAGTAGATGAACGCAGCTCTCGTAGCGATCGACGTTTCGTGTTTCCGTGACGGGCGCCCCGCCCACCGGCCGCTCCGTTGCCAGGCAACGGGTTACTTAGCGATCAGCTGATCTCGACGCCCGCGAGAGAAGCCATTGCGCTCGATCTCCCCCCCTTCTCAACCCCTTTACTTCTTGCTAGTCTGTGTCTTTCGAGTTATTTTGTTTTTGAGATTTTGAGAAAGACGGCATGGAAGGAGAGTGAGTAGCGAGAGAAGAGAGCGTGCTCATCCTACACCAACCGACCGAGAGCTGAACGTGGTGAGACTGAAGACGGCGAATGAGTTGCACGGAATCGGATGCCGTTTCCTCCACGAAAGCGCGCAACCCGCCTCGTTTGTCGCTCACTTGTCACGGTTCGTTTAGGATTCAACTCTAAGTTATTAGGATTAACTTCGTAGTTTACCTAAAAGACAAGACCCGCCACTGAAAAGTCACCTGTGTTTTTTCGTTTGTTGGAAACAATGAATGTTGGATTGTTGCTAGACTTATTTTGGTCAGGTGATTTTTCAGTGCCAGGGCCTGTCTTTCTGTTTGCCTTGCATTGGCTCTCCTAGTTGTTACATAATCATTGTTAAGAATTTTGCCAATTTATTGACTTATGCGTTAGCGTGAATTGCTTCGCCAAACTTTAACGTTTCGAAGTGACCAAATTCTACGATTGCTGTCCAGTAGAAACGCCCCCGTTTAATGGCGGCGCCCCATTTTGTTCAGGGTAGGGATCGGATGCCCACGACGGAAGGACGGGGGTGGGGGGGGGAGGTGTACACGTGTAGGAAATTATAAAACAAGTAGGCAAATTACATGAAGGAACGTAATTTTCCTAGGACGAGATTAAAGTGCTTGTCTGTTTTTAATAACAACGGCTACCCTCATAAGATACAGCCGAGTGGTTCAATGTTTTCCAGTAATCCTATTAGAGTGAGCTTTGCTCAACATGTTTTTTAAAATTGCCGCATGTGTTGTGAATGAAATGTTCAATTCGCCATACTTTCTAGAAAAATAAATAAAATAAAAATCAATCAAACTATAAATAAAGGAGAACATGTGAGTTCGCCACACGAAACAATTTGAATATGCGAGCTTTGCAACACTATGAATTGAATTTGAAACTAATTACCGCGTAAACTGCGAGCGGATAAAATCTTGCAAATAAATAAAAACCGTCCACATGGCAGGTATCAAAAGAGTGCTTAGTCTTTTTTTCTTTCAATGTTTATCCTAATAAGAATAAATTTTCATTATCAGTTAGAAAAGATAAATAACTGTTTGCCAAATCTTTTGCAAAAATCGGCGATTGGTGAGTAAGTTGCCCACCCCTGCTGCTCTAGATTAAGGAAATAACGGGCGTATTATATCGTCAATTTTAAGGATGGTGTTGAATACAGGGGAGAATGGTTTAATCTAATGGCATTTGACTCGATTTCATCGGGCATTATTAAGTAGCGGAAGAATGGAGCATGTGCATCTTCACTATTTAGTTTGGTTTTTATTAGCCTACTGGGGTCGGAGTTTCGGGGGTGGAAATTAGAGGGGACCAAAAGGTTTACGCGTATTTATGCATATAAAGGAGTAAAATTCGGTATGCAGATTCCTCTAAGCAAGATCTCGATTACTACGAAGTTTGGGCCAAATTCTTCCAATGGTCTCGGAGTTGTGGTCAAGCTGCCTTCTTCTCTACTCTGATCGAAGCTCTCCTGTATGCTGAAGAAGGCAGCTTGGCTGCCGAAATGTGCATCCATCGTCTGATTAAATACCTTTAACTATTTTTCCACATAATTTCGCAGTTTACTTAAGCACTTGGCAAAGCGCTCAATGTACTTCCCCCATGATCACTTCATAAAAGCTGCCGCCGGTGAAGAAAATCACGCAGTTTTCACTTGTTCATCGTCGCTGAAATGCAGGTTGCCGATGATCTCCTTTAGCTCGCGGAACAGGTAGTAGCCACTGGTTGCGAAGTCCGGGCTGTAAAGCGGATGGTCAAGTTGTTCCCAACTAATCAGATCTTTTGTTTGGGAACAACTTCAGCGTTCGTTTTGACTGTTAGGCCGAAGTGAAGTGAACATGGGAGTGTGTGGCAATTACATTAGTTCCGGTTATAAGGACAAAGAAAGGACACCAAACCACAGTAGAAACATAAAAGGCAATGGTAGTTAAATTAGAAGTCTAAGGGGGATATTCCCGTCGGCTCCGTTTTCTCACGAGGAGCCCACGCTTGTAAAATGCATACATGATCATAATCACACATTGCATTTGTGAAATGTGCACACGCTGAGCAGAATGTCTGTCATCACATGCAATTGTTACTGACCTTCAGATGCATTGCATAAACGTCTGAACTCCTCTTGTACAGGGTGGGCCATAAGTCGCGCACCAAAGAATTACGTGAAGTGTGATGTGAACATCGACTGGAATTGTGCATCAACGCAAATGGCGAGCATTTTGAGCATTTGTGATTGTACCAGCATGTACAACGTGTTTCTTAGTTCATTAGTTAAGCTTGGTTTTAATAAAATAACGTTTATTATTATCAGAATTGTTTTAAATGCTTTGGTGCGCGACTTATGGCCCACCCTGTATTTGGAGTTCAGACTCTTAATTGGCTTCTAAAACTTTGACTTGGAATTATACACTTGTTGTAGTTGCTTAATACTATGTAGTCTTATTACTGCAACTGAATTCGGAAGGTTCGTCTTGTTAGTAGTTTCTCTTTGATTCCCGCTTCCATTTGATGCAAATACCCAATCGAGCCTATGACAACCTTAATCGCAAATAGCTTTTTGAAACAGCGCCTTCGAACATTATTCTCCACTATATCGAGAGTCACCTTATTATACAGCGTTGTTTCTGGCCCATATTGGGAGGTGGTCCTTTGGCCTGGCAGTACCAAAATTAACTTACACTGACCTACTGTAAACGGATATATATTAAGAGAAGGACGAGACACAAGAACCCTGGAATACAATAAATAATAAATATTAATTTAAAAATACAAATTAGATAAAAAATAAGGTATAATAAACAAAAATAATTAATCTAAATCAAAATAAAAAGCTGACGTTTCGGATAGAGCCTATCCTTTATCAAAGCAAGAGGATAATTCTCTAAAAGCAAATAGAATATTAGAGAAGTTAATTAAATTCAATGTGATCCTGACCAGGCAAGAACTTGAAGTGGCCGACCTTGAGTTTTTTTTTTAATTCTTTATTCTTCTGGGAATTTTTTATCTCGTGCCTTTGACTTGTCTACTTCAAATTGTTTCTGTTTTCTACTCCGAAGGATTACTTTAATTATTATTTGGATTCTCTGTTGATGAGTGGAAAGGACTACCACAAAATATTTGTTCCTAGGCGATTACATGCACTGTGAAGGAATAGTAGTTAACAATTTACTTTGCAAACACCTCTCATAGAGTCGCTCCTTATTGTCTGAAGTAAGTCTTGGACTTACTTTATTGTAAAGTGCACTTGTAAAGAAACTAGAAATAATTTGATTAGATCCTTCGATAAAAAGGGGAAACGAAGCAGTAGCTGAATAAAAGCGATTTTGTTAAGTGCTTAATTGAAATCTGAAGTACAAGCTCTTCATTCAAGTGTTTTTTGATTTCGTTTTATTAGCTAAATAATTTTTATCGTAAGCTGTTTGTCAAGTAATAAATTGTCCTTTGTATTGTCCTTCTTAATAAGATTTATAGAGGCCTTACAATATGTTTTTTTGAACTATGTTGCATTGTAAGGCCTCTATAAATCTTCTAAGCTGTTTGTATCCAATAAATTTTTAGAAGTCTCATTTTGCGTCCAAAAAGTGATAAATCATTTCTCTATATTAAAAAAAAAAGTTTTTAATTTGATTAATTTGATATACAGAAAGTCCTCATGTGTTTCGAATTTCATAAATTGAAACGTAGCCTACCTCTCTTATTCCTGGAATTAATTAAATAGATAATAAATACATTTGTCTTTGCATTTATTTATTATTTTCCCCCTCTATGGCCGCGCTATTTATCTTCATCACAAAGTGACCTTTTCTCTCTCTCTCTCTCCTGTCATTGACTGAATTGTTATCGACCATCGCGTGCGCGTAGCATTGGCTTTCATTCTGGGAAAACCTAAAAGCATATGCATGCTGCAACAATCTTCAACGTCGATGTCAATGTCATTAGGTTGCGGGTATCTTTCTGCCGTCTCCAACAGTCTCTCTCTCTCTCTCTCTCTCTCTCTCTCTCTCTCTCGTTCAGCAAACAACGGTTTTATTTACAGTCCTTTACATCAGTGATTTTCATCTTCTGTCCTTTGCGATAGGCATGGAAGAGAAAAATGGGAAGGGGAAAAATGGACGACCACGATCTCCATCTTGTTATGGGTGACTTCAACTGCTCTTATAATGCGGATTCCTCCGACTTACCCACTCTCAAGAACTTTACCACGGCTCTGTTCCTGAAAAAATTATTGATAAATCTACACGCGTGATGTCCTCATCTGCTAATATCATCGACCATATATATTTACCGTCTGATATGCTATACGACCCTGCCATAAGCATTGATGTCCCTAAATGTGATCATACTGGTTTCATTGTTAAGTGTTTTATCGCTCGTCCTCCTGAAGACAAAGCCACAAATAAGCCCATGTTTCCCAGCTATAGTGAAATGGTCTGGCTCAATACTTATAGTCGTTTAAATGCGATTGATTGGAGCCTGTTTGATGACTCAATCAACCCTGATGATCAGTTTCACACAGATCCGAAATCACGGCTGCTGCGTTTAATTTCCAGTTCAAGCTCAAACAACCCGTTATTAAGAGGCACGATAAAAGATGGTGGTCATCCTTCCTTTTCTACCTATGGAAGACCAAAGTGTTAACGTATAAAAAGTATTGCCAGAGCACCACTTCCCAAAACCTGTTACAGTTCAAAAGTGCTAATGCAACCTTCAAAAAAGAATTTCACCGCAACAAAAGAAATAAAGTTTTGGTTAACTCCTCATAAAAATCTCTCTGGAAAATAATCCACTCCAATTGTAAGGCTAATTAACACAATGTATCGCCTGAAAAACACAAATTATATCTCGAATGGATGAATAACCCTATAGGCATTAGCGAGTCCGTTTGCCCTGTGCATTGGCTTTTGCCTTCAACCTGGGCCCCAATCTATCCACGGCTACCGACACCAAAACAAAACAGCTACTTTCCCTTTTAAGCAAACTCAAATTTTCTGATGTCACCGACACTCACTTGATACCCGCACGTATTCTCCAGAACCTTGACAAATTCTGTCTATGAAAAATTTTGAACCTATGCCTCACAATTATTAGCACTAAGAGATTCCCAGCTCTTTTAAAAATGTCCACCATAATACCAATATTCAAATCAGGAGACAGAAATCTTTTGGAAAACTATCGCCCCATCACTGTCTTACCACCAATAACCAAACTTGTAGAGAAAGTTATATTCAATGAACTTGTATTTGGCCTCGAATACCCCATCAACAGTGCGGCGGTCGTCCTGGATTCCGGGTTCAGGGGATACCCATTGAACTCTATATAAATACCATCAAAGCTTATGACCAAGGCTCCAAGTTCGTCATAGTTCAGACGGATATATCCAAGGCCTTTGACACCGTGGCCCGATCCCGGCTGATTCGTGATCTGCAAGCATTGGGGATAGTCGAGCCCTATCTGCCTTTGGTCAGAGACTACCTTTCCGACCGCTTCAATAGTGTTTATGGTAACCCTTACGTTACTGTGAAATCCAGCCGTGGGGTGCTGCAAGGCTCGGGCTTGGGCCCGTTGCTATTTGCTGCCGCTACTTCATCGCTATTTCTGCATACCTTCAATCTAACTATAGAGTTATGTAGACGACAATGTGTTGTACAAATCATTCGAGCCTAAGGACCACGACAATATTTGTAATCAAATTGTACAAGATATTAAATGGCTAGAATCCTGGTACCAAAATCGTTGAATGAAACTAAACAAAGAAAAATTCAAATCATTATTCATATCAAAAAATGCTTCTCAGATCAACACTATCAAAATCTTGGGTTTTATCTTTGATTCACGCCTCCAGTTTAATAGTCGAACGGATACTATTATTGTTGCCCTTCACCGGAAGTGTTATTTGATGAAATGACTCCGCTCATTTCTAATGGCACTGAGCTGCGTCAAGTACTGCTCTCAAACGTGATATCTGCACTATATTACAATGTTGTCATCTGGGCCAGCATATCAAGAATAAACTTATGCCGCATAAAAGTTGCGTATGACCAAATTATTCGCACTGCTTTTAAATTAAGCAGAACTACGTTTATTACCCATATCTGCAGCTATTATGAAATACCAACTTTATCGAGTATACGCCGTATAGGCCTTGTCATTGAATTGATTGTCGCCTTGTGTTTACCCGAACATCCTGCTGCCTTTATCAGAGATTGGCTTAATAATAGCTTCGAATACCGATCACACGACAATTAAAAATTGAAATTCCCTTTATAGTCTCCACGTTTCTCTCAAAGCACTTTCCTTACACTGCCATTGCACCCTGGACTGAACTGCCTTTGGAAATACGCCGCCAGATTGTGCCAATTCCACCTGATAACAACAATATCAGTAGCTCTAATGTTCGATCTCTCATTAGCAAATATTATTTACCTATTCAACTAGACAATGATCAGCCCCCAGCTGACTAATTCTATTTAGTTTGCCTGTTCTCTTCAATGTATTTTACCTGCTTTAACTTGCTCATTCTTATATAGTTATCTTAGTTTACTTTTATATATGTGTTTGAAATATTCCACATTTGTAACTCTATTCCTCTTGGAATGCTGTACCTAAATAAATAAATAAAAAACACGGGCAGTGAATTAAAACATAGCGCGCGTACTTGGAAGATTCGCATGCATGGTTCTAGTGATACGCGTTTGGTAAAAAGAGAGATTGCATACGAATAAATAAATATCAAGTTGTTGCAAAAGTTTTTTCCGGATTTTTATTCCAACACAAAAACGATTGAACTTGAATGACAGATTCAGCTCATGCAGATGCCGGGCAATGGTTGAAAAGTGAACCTTGAACTGTTCTGCGAGTTCCCTCGTTGTTACATTGTGATCTTCATCAATTGCTTGGCGTAGATCACCATCTGAAATCATGATTGGCCGACCAGAGAGGTGCATCTTGAAGAGTGCTATCTCCACGTCTGAACCAGCGATACCATTCTTCTATTGTACGCAAACTAACAGTGCCATCACCTAAACGTTGGCAAATGTTTCGGTGACATTGCGCACAGCACTGATCTTTCCAGAATACTCACAGCACTGAATATCCAGAATACAAGATTATTGCTCACAGATGTATTAATCGCGTGAAAGGTCCATTTCAAACCGTTGATGGCACTCACATATGTATAGTCAAAAAGTTGATTCTTGGATGTAATATAGCAAAGATATTCAGGAATCGAATGCAATAATTTGTTTGAAAACATATGAACACCCCCCCCCTCCCTCGTAAAACGAGCCCTTCTTGGGCACGGGTTCTAGAACCGGAAGAAACTTTTGCAACAACCTGATAAATAGATTTCATGAAATTTTTTCTCAAAAGAACTTCGATAATATATTTATTTATTTGTTTATTTAGATGCATTCCGGGTGGAATAAATTGCAGTTTAGGATAGTAAATTAGAGAAGGCGTAGTTTACAATTGGGAAAATATAGGTAACAATATAAACAGCTAATAGGAGTTCGGAATTGTTTAGCTGCTCTTCAGTAAAACTCTAGTCTTGATCCAATTGTCCTTTAATATAATGTTGTGTAATTATTGATAATAGGTTAGATTGGTTGGTAGTGATAATGCTGTTTTGAATCTTTGCATCCAATTGTTGTCGTATTGACGATGGTAAGGCGAAGTTCATAAATAGGTGGCATTGTAGGGAAAATGGTTGAAGATATTTGGATGCCATTATTGGGATTTCGAATTTGTATCGACGTGTGATCCGGTTATCGGTGTTATGAATATACCAGTCTCTAATAAACCTCTGCGGGATGACCTTTCAGATGTAAAGCATTTGTCAATTCAGTAATAAGTCCAATGCAACATATGTTTGGTAGAGTAGGGAGATGATAATAACTGGAAGTAGTTTTGCTTAATTTGAATGCTGTACGTATGATTTGATTAGAAGCAACTTTAAAGCGATTCAAATTAAGTTTTGTGGTGCTCGCCCAGATTATAATGTTGTAGTGTAGGGTTGAAATTACATTGGATTGTATTACTTGCTTGATTTCAGTGGCCATGAGAAAGACGTTTGAATAAATGACATTTGCGGTGGTTGCGATTGATAACTATGCTATCTGTTTGACTATTGAATTGCAAGCCTAATGTTTTTATAGATGAGTGTGCATTTTTTGATATAATTATTGATTTGAATTTATCTTGATTAAGTTTCATCCCTCGCTGTTTGTACCATGTAGCTAACCACTCTATATAGATCTTGTTCTGTTTGCTTGTTTATAGTGTCTAAGTTTTTAAAGAGAATATTATTATCTACGTACCTTCGTATGCTTAGATTAAATTTATGTTGATAAATGGATGAGGTGGAGACAGCGTATAGTAGTGGGCCTAGGCCTGATCCTTGGATTACTCCAGGTCGAGAATTGGCTGCAATTTGGGGGTTATCGGTATGAATTTGTAAGCGAATTCAGAGTGATATGCAGTCTTCGCCATTCAAATGCTTCTCTTATCGGAAGAGAAGAATTTAAATTTAAGAATCTCTCTTTTAAATGGCGAACAGACCCAATGGATGCTCCTACTCGTAGCTTTAATTCAAGGTACATATCCATCGAGGTGAAAACCAGAAGCACGTGGCTTAAATCTTACACTCGAGATAAATCAAAACAAATAATAAAAGCATAGTCTCTATCCGAAACGTCAACTGCTTTCAGGGTTCTACGACTCTTTGTCCAAATTTTGGTTTATTCCAGAGTTTTGTGTCTCTCCAGATGAATGTAAAAGAGAAACAACCCATCCATTCTTCCAGCATATTTATCAACAGAAGGAGGAGGAGGAGGAGGATCACCAAGGTTGTTAAAAAGAAGGTGGCCTCTATCGGCCGATTTCTCTCAAAAGCAGTCGCATTGCCTTCTGGGATTGTGACGTCACCTGGAAGGTTGGCAGCAGGCGATCCTCCCCTTTTAACATAACAAAGCTGAGATGGCTGGAGTTTCATGTGCTTTTGCTAATAATAAACGCAATTATTTATTATTTTTAGTCCAATATTATAATCTAGAGTGGATTTATTATATTTCCATGCATTTATTCTTCTCAATGGCAATAGACACGAGCAAACTTTCATTAAATGAGCAAACCCCCCACCCCTTCTTATAATGAAAAAGAGCACACTCGTAAGGAGCAGGAGATGTGCTCTTGATACGAGTGTTAAAACGCAAAAATCAACAGACTGCACTACGAGAAAATCGAAAGTTAAGAGAAAATTCGAAACCTGAAAGAGAAGTTTAGAAAATAAAATATACAGAATACTCTTCGCTTTCATCTTCACCACCTTCACTCGTAGCCATTAATTAAAACTGTTCAGTGGCTTCAGATTCATTTGAACTGTAAACCACGTTCGGAAAAACGACCAGGTTGGATACGCTTTCACTCTCAAATTGTAATTTGAGCAAAGCGAAAGTGACAGAAAGTAATCGGGTATGCAGGCATTACTTTTTTTTCCTATCATATTTTTACAACCATACAAGTATTGGCAGATATTTAATGGTGTAATAGCATTAATGCTAAACGATTGAATACTGCAACAGGTTAATCGTTGAAGAATTGCTTTGACGAGGTGGCCTCGCTGTTGCAGTATTTGCTTTTGTATTTCAGTGCCAAATGTATATAAACAGACCTTTCATTTGTAATCTCTGAATTTTAAACACATATTATTCCAATAAATTATTTATATAAAACCTTAGCATGGTGATAGATTGTAGAAATAGGCTGGAAAATAAGGGTCCCCCCGCTATTCCCTATAGTTTTCTATGGCGTACGTCTGCTCCAACCTTTCAGTTGACGTCACACGTCAGCAGCCAATGACCATCGATCACCCCGATAGAGGCCACCTTCTCTTTAACAACCTTGGAGGATCACTATCAGTTAAGATGGACGTCGTCTCCGAAGAATTTCTTGACGTGAAGCAGGGGTGTGCATTCCAAAGAGTGTTTCGCTGAACTACGAAAAAGAGTTTCTTTAAAACCAAAGAGGAAGTAACATTCCCTGGTGAAAAAGTCTGTTCGGCCAGTGATAGACTTGCTCTGGTGCTAGTCATTTAATGTCTACAGTTTACACTCCAGCTATCCTAAGACAAATAATCAATAGACGCTTATTTTTAAATATCAATGCATGGCCCAACGACGTAGTAGGTGAGCGAGGCTTGTTCCCGTAGCCGATCACTGGTCTCATTCATCTCCGATTGTGGCGCGTTAGTCTTTAGCTCTGGGCAGGTTAACTGATGTCGAAGACGCCAATTAAACCGCGTTGGCCTTGCTTGTAAGTCGTTTATCCCTTGTTTGCCCATTTAAGCATAAGCCATTTTCCGCTCCAAAAAGAGAAAAACAAAGGAAAGAAGTAAGGGCCCCGTTGGCTCTCGGATTGTCCGCCCGCCCTCCACACGCTGTTGGCTTTGCCTGTCCTCTGCGATCGCATTAACGTGTTCAGTTTATCATAAGAGTCCATAACTGTCGTCGCGTGCAATCTCGCGTCAGTTTTATGACCCATCTGTAGCACGCTAGCTAAATAATCGGTTTGTGGGTAAGTCACCTGGATGGGCTTACATGACTCACCCGTTAATGGAATTTCGTTTCCCGCTGAATGAGAGGGCTTGTCGAACGTTAATTTTTTTGACATCGAAATAAGACTGAAGCAGAAGTGGCTTCGATTCATTTTTCGTTATTTGCTGGGTTTTCACATGTATATTGAATGATTCAAATCAGCCTTCTATCGATTGGAGCGTGGGAGATGTCCGTCACTTGTCTTTTCGGTCATTTCAGGTGTAAAATAAACCCTTTAACAATGGAAGAAGAAAGGCAGGTCACGTGGAGTGGATCTCGCTGGGAATCGACGAGCCGAGCGTTGACGGAGTGATTGCACGCTGTCTCGTACGGAAAACCGAATTGCGTCATTGGAACCATAGTTGCGCCATAACAGAACCATTGACAGAACGGAGGGGGAGAGAGGCTTTTGGCCTTGAATATTTGTTCGATGCGTGGTTCCCGCCATCTCAAAAGGGATCGTTGGCTCGGTTCCAGGTGAGAGAACGCGAGTTATCGTCTTCTTCTCTCTCCACCATGTGCCCGACAATTTTTAAACGTCTCTCCACGCAGGATTGCATAAGATTTCACTCGCAAAATAATGGGAGAAACGAAGACGATGACGGAGCGAACCACCACCACCACCACCACCACCACCACCACCATGAGAGATAAAAAAGGAAATGACAATAATTGCACAGCGATCTGAGTCTAATTTTAATGTTTGATTTTTTTTTTCTATTCGCGTGCGGTGGCTTAATATTTCGTGGAATTTTAAAATGAAACCACTGACGACGGTTTTAACTTAGCATCGTTGTAGGCGACGCCGAATTCTCTATTTATAGGAGGAGTCTGTCGGGTATTTTTAATGACATCCCCGCGCGTGTGCTCATCGTCAGTGGAATGCCTTACCTGAAATAGTGTTTACTCTAAAAATTTTGCAAGGAGAAAAGATGTCTCTCTTTCTCTTGTGGAAATTTAAAAAGTGGCCTCTTCGCGTTCTTTCAAAATGCAGAATAATGGAAATAATGTTGCCTCCTAGAAAAAGTGAAAAGGATTTCGTAACGTAAAGGTCTTGAAGAAGCGTATCCGGACACCGTCGCATTGCGGACGAAATTGATTGTTCTCATTCACAACCGCAGAGAGCCGCCCGCCCGCCCACCCACAATCACGTGCACGCATACACATGCACGCACGCAGGAGGGAACAACCGCACGCTTGTATCTGAAGAGGACACGGGTGGTGAGAAAAAAAAGAAAGCCATCTCTATCCATTTCTCTTCGACTTTAGAGAAAGAGGCACGGCAACAGTTTCTTTTTGTACTTATTAGCTACACAAGGTGGCACCGTGTACGCAGAAGCATGCTCGATACAGTTTGTGTTGAATAATAACAAAGAGAGCCAGTCTGCAAAGACGCGAACGACTTCATTTGAATCACTGGAACCTCCACCTGTGGCGCTATTATTTCCATAGCCGCCGCTGGGTTTTTGAATAATTCTCATAGCTTTAGTGATTCCTTGAGTTGCTGTAGGTTTCTCAAGTGCAAGTTCCCCCTCCCCAATGCTACTCTAAAGGCCGATGCAGAATGAGCGTCTTTCAGGCATGGAGCAACCGCCCGCATTCCAGGCGTTTTCCAGGCGCCACAAAGCCAAGTGTCTTGAAATTCGGAGCAGTTTTACATTCTGTAGAAACGAAGTGGGTTCTAGGCGAACTCAGTTCTTATTGGCTCTATTTAATTTTTTGACTTATAAACACTCATTCTCTCCCCACACGAAATATTGATCTTTCCTTCCCGGACACCCCGTACGAGGTGTGTACGTAAAGTATCGAATCTTTGGCCGGGAAAATTATTCACCTGTAGCATTTAAACATTTAAAGTACTCTCCTTGGGACTGCACACACTTCTCCCATCGCTCCCGCCATTGTTGGAAGCATCTTTGGAAGGCCTGTTTGGGAATGGTGGACACTCCGCCGTTGTTTTCTGCATAATGTCTTCTCGTAACTGAAATCAAATTCCTTTCAGCGGCGTTTTGAACTTGGGGGAGAGCCAAAAGTCGCATGGAGCCATGCCAGGAGAGTAAGGAGACTGGCGGACCAAAGGAGTGCTGGACAAACTTCTGAATCAGATGCGATGAATGGGTGGGTGCGTTGTCGTGATGGAGCGAACAAGTTCTTGTTGCCCAAAGGTCGGGTCGTTTCCGTCGTACAGCATCACGAAGGCGACGAAGGACCGTCAGATAGTACTCTTTGTTGATAGTTTGGCCCTTCGAGAAAATCGAAAATCGACAGGCGTGTACGACGCTCACTCACTCCACGATGCCAGGCAGCAACTCACGAGCTCTGCGTACGTGACCAACTGCAAACATGCGGATGAAGGTCGCCTACACCTCGTCGCCAGAGGAGAAAGCCCGCAATTCATTCGTTTAAGCAGGAAAAATAAAGGTCCGACACTTTTTGTACATACCTCGTACATTGCTTCCTTGACATCGTGTTTGTACGAGGGAATATCAAAAAATAATTCACAGCAAAACCGTCAGGTATTTGCAAAAATCATTATATACATTTTGAAGACCATGTAATTCTTCACCACCCCGAGATGGCAGGCATATACGCTTTCTGCGTGCAGAGCTACAACTGTTCCAAAATGGCGGGCAAGCTGGAGACGTTCGAGACTGTGGAGATCCGGAGTTTGGTCAGGTTTCTGTGGTCAAAGGGACAAAAGCCTTCTGAAATCCATCGCGAGTTATGTGCAACGTGCAGGGACGCCTACATATGCAACAGGTGTACCAAGTTCACAGCGGGGCCCCAAAGTGTCCTCGAGGAACCACGTTCTGGACGGTCATGCAACTCCCGTACACAGGAGAAAATGGATGCCGTGAATGCCAGTGATTCAGCGAGACCGGCGAGTAACAATCCAAGCAGTGGCACTGGAAATGGATATTTCATACGGAACTGCACACCTCATCATCCACGAAGACCTTAAATTTTGGAAAGTGTTAGCAAGATGGAGAATCTAGGCAGCTCACACTAGTGCGCATGGAGAACCACATGGCAAATAGTTTGAGCACACTGTCACCGGAGATGAAAAGTAGGCGTTTCATTACACCTCCGAAACGAAGCGACAGAGTGTGGCGTGGAAACATACCTCCAAAAAAAAAACTCAAGACAACACCTTCTGCAGGAAAGGTCATGGTTACTGTTTTCCAGGATGTTCTTCTTGCTGATTTTCTGGCCAAAGGAGAAACGGTGAACGCTGCTGCTTATTCTGCCACATTGGATCGGTTACGAGCTACTCTGCGTCGAAAGCGTCCGCAGAAGGCTATGGACGAGGTCAACATTCTGCGTCCCCATGTTGCTGCACCAGTGTCGCAAAAACTACAGCTCTGGAAGTGGGAAGCGTACGCCATCCAGCCTACAGTCCAGATCTGGCGCCCTCAGACTTTCACCTGTTCAGATCCCTAACGCAACACCTTGCTGGCACACACTTTCAGAGCGACAATCAGGTGAAAAGAGCTGTGCGATCATGACTTCGCTCCCAGCCGAACAATTTCTACGCTCTGGGCATCGAAAAGTTGGTCTCACGTTGGGAGAAATACTTAAATGCTTGAATGGTTGTTATGCTGAGAAGTAGATCAATATTCATCGTTCAAAATGTATACAATGATTTTTGCAAATACATGACAGTTTTGTTGTGAAAAATTTACTCAATTACTTTTTCATTTCCCCCCATGTAATATAATTAAAGTTCCCCACTTCTGCGCGGACAACATACCGCGTTATTGCAGGGATAGTGATGAAACTTTGTACAGGCTATGCAGAGCATGGGAAAGAAAATTCCAGCGGAAAATTTATTAGTGCATACGGTTGCCACCAGGAGAAAAAAGTGGCACCGCAAAATCATACAAGGACGATAGTTATGTACTACTGGAATGCTGTTAGAGCCACGGTTCAAAAGGCGCACCCTCTGCGTCGATGACTTGCTGGAAGCGCAGGACAGCGTGCTCAACAGTAGCACCAAGTGTCTTCCGTGAAATGGCTGCAACATGACGAATGATGTTGGTTTTCAGTTCAGCCAAGGTCCGTACTCACCCATGATATATACGATCGTTCAGGGTTCCCCACAGTCAGAAGTCACAAGGATTAAGATATGGTGAACGGGCAGCCCACTTAACTTCCCTGTCTCTTCGAATTTCTGCATCATCTTTCGTAAACCTCTCGCCGTCACGGGTGCTGTTCGCAATCCCTTCACACGCCGATATTCTCGCACTGCCGTTGCACTATTGCTGCTGCTGCTGTTCTGGTCATAGAGCTTCACCAGGAGCGGACGTTCTTTCTTTCCCAGTGGCATGGCGACGTCTGCAGATTTTTCATAGATACATTGCGCTTTTGCAAACGGCGCCACTTTTTTCCCTGGTGGCAACCGTATCACGAATAAATTTTCCTTTGGAATTCTCTTCCCGATGCTCTGCATAGTCTATACACAAAGTTTCATCACTATTCAGTTGAACTGAGGAACTTTAATTATATCCACCCGGTATACGTCTATTATTAGGAAAAACGATAGAAAACGAGGCACACGTGCATGGAGAACTGTACGAAATCATCAGAGAAATTCAATATGGTCGACTTGACTAGGGGGAGGAGGAGTGGGTTAGAAACAGTCGCTAAGAATTCTGGAACTGGAGAGATGCTCATTCATAACTGATTGGTTGTGCATTGGCGGCAATTTCTGAAAATCCCAACTTGGTTGGAACTCCAAAGCCACGTGTAATGTGCCAGATGCGCCGAATTTTGCAACGCCTTAACATGGCATTAGGGAGAGATCGTTGATTTTGCAAACCGTATGAACGAGGAAATGGACCGTGCGTTGACCTTGTTGTATGTCCATCCCTCTCGAAGGAGGTCGGTGCAGGGGCAGACTGATTCACCCAGTCTCCTTACTTATTTACTTGACAGTTCTCTAGATTTTTATATTTTGAGATCCATTCTAGATTGTCATTCGACTTGTCCGTCTGTTTGTTAGCAACAGATTTCGTCGAAACTTGAGCCTTTTGCTTTAGACGAAGTGTTGGCTATCGAAAACGGTTCCCGTAAGAGTAACGCAAGGAAAGAAAAGAAAAAAAACCCACCTTTTTTTACAATTTTCCGTTCGAGGGGCGCAATTATTAAAATGATGCAGGGTTGAGATGTTCTCTTTGAAATCAATTTTGTTCAATCAAGTCATCGGAGGATCACCAACAGATAACCCATCCACGACTCTTTGTTGGCACTGAAGATATTTAAATTCTACGATAGTTTAATTCAAGTCATGTACGGATGGAATGTACTTTTAAGTTTGATGAAAGAAAATTTGACTACTCGGACAATGACTTCTTGTTGATCCAAACGTTGGAGGCAAATAATAAATTAAAATACACAACAATCGAGACAAGAAATTAATTCCCTCCAGGAGGGAAGAGGAAAGTAGCGGAAGACCTGCGATCATCTATTTAATGATATATCACATGCCATAGGTTGCCATCGGTTCTAAAGACTAAGGGAATGCCACCCTCACAATTCGACCCCACTGGAACAATTGGGCCTAAACTTCATAGTCATGTAGATCTTGCCTAGAGGAATCTGCATACTGAATTTCACTCCTTTACGTAGCTAAATAGCACATACAGTAGCAGACCTTTTCTCCCCTCTAACTCCCACCTCCATAATTCCGACCCAGTGCACCAATCAAAACCTAACTTAATAGTGAAGGTGGACATCTCATAGTAAAGTATATTCGGAATTTCAATCTTTTACCTCAAAAAATGCAGAAATTATGAAAGGGACAGACGGACGGACATTGTGAAAAAATAAATCGCTCCATTCTTCCGCTACTTAATAAAAAATAAGTTAACACTAGAGATTTGACTAAATAGCAGCAATTCAGAAACATCTTCAACTTCACTTAAATTCACTTAAAAAATATCTGATGATGAGACTTGACTGTCTACGAAAATTTTCCTAATTTTGTTTTCCTGTATCATTTCATCGCCCTGTATTTAGAAGGAACTAACAGTGTTCCATTTAACTTCTTTTTTTCAATTTACACCACATCCGACTCTGAGAGCTTGTTTACCATCTGTGAAGAGACTCCAATGTTTAGCACCTACATAACAGTCATCTTACCACCCTATTCAACTAAGAGTGTGTTAAGGTCATCGAATGTCAATATCTGCGTAGAATTTCTTCTAGAAAAAGCCTCCAGCGTTTGGATCAACAAGGAGTCGTCGTGAGTTTTAACATCCGAGTGGTCAAATTTTCTTTCATCGAAATTAAAGTACATTTTATTACATGGCAATATCATTTAGATTAATTTTACTTTCCATTTTCAATTTAAGTTATCAAGTCATTTGAGGGGTATAGACTCTTCGACACCCCTCGTATGACCGTGTGCTGCTGATCCCATGGAACAAGTACAGCTCCTGAAAAGAAAAGAAAAAAACGAATGTCTTCCCAACGCATTGCGGTGCATCTCAACAAATTAATTAAAAAAGAGTTAGTCGTAAAATCATTTGGCAAATATTTTATTGGTAAAGAGCTATGTTGGATTTTCATAACCAATTTTTTGTACAATTCTAATTAATGGTTAGTTTACCATTAAAATATTATAGAAGTGAGAATATTATGGTGTGGTGATCCATCAACGCGGTTATCTCCAAATTGCTCTTCAATGGATGGAATGAGTAAATTATGGAGAATGCCAATGCGCACATCTAAATCAACTGTTGTTTTCAGAGTGGACAATTTTCACACACCATAATAAGATGATTACAGAACGAGGATATCTTGATTTTGATTTGACACATCCATCATCGTCTCCGCACCCAATTGATATTCGGCTTTTATCAATAAATATAATTTGTTGCCAGTCTGCAACAGTTCAATTTGCATATTCTTTGGCCCACACCAGACGCTTTTTCATCTATTTGGTTGTGAGAGCTGGCTTTGTCTTCATCTTCTGATAATGTTAACCCATTTCATGTAATCTGTTTCGTAGTGTCTCGTCACTCACTTTCACACCTGACTTAGCCCATTCGCTGTTCATGTCTTTGGAGGTATGTTCTCTCATGTTCTTGCACAGCTTCCTCAATTCTCGATCTTGTCTCGGAGTTGTTGCCTTTGGTCTTCCACTTCCTTTTTGCCTCTTAACGGATCCTGTGATCTTGAATTTCTTCCACCTTGTGAGCATCCAAAGCACTTAGCTACATCTTCTTGCTTGTCGTCACGTTGCAAGTTTTCAATTATTCTTGTTTTCATATCATCGGACAGTTGCTCTTTTTTCGAGCCATTTATAGTAAAATGTGTTGATTGCTGTCATGGAATAGCTCATTTAACAGAAAAGGGAGGTAGGTGAAGATTCAGGAATGTAAAATGCAATTTACAAGGGAAATGGCACATATTAGTTTTTTATTTCTCAAGATTGTGCGTATTAGTTTTTATTTTTCACAGAAGAGTTACTTGTGTAATTTTTAATGAAAATCCAACCATTAGAAGTCTACATAAAAATGGGTTATGAAAATCAAATAATTACCAATAAATTTTTTTCCAAATAATTTTACGATTAATTCTTTTTTAATTAATTTGTTTAGATGCACCGCAATGAGTTGTTAGTTTTTTCTTTTTAGGGGTTGTAGAATTTTACTTCTTCCATGTTGATTCTATGACAAGATCAACCTTTAGATACGTAAGTGCCTAAAAAAAGAAGAGAGAAGGTCAGTCCACTTGTCCACAAGAAAAAATTATTCTTCATATATGCATACATTTCAGTCACCAAGGATATACAGTATATATGCATTTAAAGGGCCGATCAGTGGGCGAGAAATCTAACTAAAAAGGGTTTGGAAAAATGGACCAATCAGAGGCCAAAGTAAGCTTAGAACTCATGTAATGAGCTTTGTAATGAGTTTCTCACTGAAATTTAAAAAAAAGACCAAACAAGAGCCATTGTCATCGCTCACGTTTTCGGGAGAAAAGCCAAAGGGAAAGGAGAAGCAGCCAACGCACCTTACGCCTCGGTGATGCAATCTGTTATGGCACTTGTTGGCTTTAACGCAGTCTTAAACGGAGCCCTTCTTTTTTTTCTTATAGCTTATTCTTACAGCCCTTCTTATAGCTTATTCGGGTGGCGAAGAATGCTTTTATTAGGCACACTCTTTCTCTCCTTCTTTCTTCTCCTGGGCTTGTTTCCTTAGCGTGGAAGGCGAGCTAAAAACGGAGTCGGTTGGTTCGTTGATTTCTAAGCAGCGCCACTCACAACGTGGAAATGAGTTGACAACGTTCAATCACATTATTTTTTGACAGGCAACTTTGTGTCGATTGCTTGAAAGTAATGAAGATAAAGTTTTGACGTGATTGTTTTACATTTTTTTTTATTTTTATTTTCTTTTTTTTAATTTCAGGTGAGTTATTTTGTTCGAATGCCTTGACGATGGTTGCACGTGGAGGAGCTGGCGGCCAGTGTGTGACCCTCCGTCTCCTCAGCAGCGCCGCCACCGGGCTGAATCAGATGACCAGTTCAAAGTCGATGACAAGCCAGAAGAACTGCCTAAGACTTCTATTTTGAAAACACGAAAAGAGAAGAGAAAGAGGTGAGGGAGGAACAGAATGGGACTCTCTTTTGTAAGTGGAGCCCAGCTTGGTAGACACTTTGATAGAACTTTACATGCCTGCGCTTGTTTCCGCGATAGCTCAGTAGAAGAGGGGCGAGTCGATTAGGCGTGGTCCCTGGTTTCGATCGCGTAATTTGTTTTGTTTTCGTCTTTTTTAAATCAACTAAAGTTGAACTGTTTTGTTAACATGTCTAATTTCCGTCCATCGCATGACAAAGCGATGTCTCTGTTCATAGTTTTATCAGCAGTTGGGTTTTGGTTCTACAGAGAGGCAGAAATAATGTCTACACACATTTTAATCTATGACTTTTTTCTTATAGAAATCCAAAGATTATTTCATGCACTGAATGAAGAAAACCAGCTAGGCGTGGGAGATTTCTTCGATGAATACTTGGATAGGACCAGTACTTCGCCGTAGCCAGAACTGTCTGGACGCTTATGGTAGCCACTTTGAACACCTGTCGTAGTTGTGATTTACTGTACATGCATCCCTTGAGTTGTGTAGGAATTTAGTATTACAACTTATCCTCAGGTTTTACTTCTGTTGAAAATGGAGTGACGGTTTTATTTTAAAATCATTAGGTTGTTTAACGTGGAACGTCGTCTTTCGGAGACCTAATACAGAGGTTGATTCATAGTTATTTCACTGACTTTCGGGGGCTATCCTGATTCAGGAGACCTTTTTTCCATGATCGACGATGCTCGATTTGAAAGCCCTTTCTTTGCACTACAGTTCGGCACCGGAGTTTCCACTGCGACAGCCTTGATTGCAGAGCACTGTCGGGTATTCCTGACCATACCTCCTTTACTGCTTTCCATAAGCCATCCATGGTTCGAGGTGGTGAAGAAAGTGAATGATCACGTGCTAAAGGAAAAGCCTGCAATACATAGGCCTATAGCACGATGTGTGATGGAGTCTTCCAGGCAACAGTAAGTCGCATAATCTCTCAGGATTTGCAGCTTGTAAAGCGTCTGAAGACAAAAGTTCACAGGTTGCGTTCGTGTCATGTGGCCGAGAGAAAGACCAACTGCAGGGAGCTCTACGAATGTTATTTAGCAGGTGATAAATGGCGGTTTGTTGTTACGTTGGATGAAGTATGGGTATACCTGTGCGATACAAACAAACCTCGTACAATATTTTATCGTCCTAAGGATGGAAAATGACGTTATGATTGGTTCCGTCAATGTCGTGAAAGTTTTCCACGAGGTTTTATGATAGTCGCCGGATACTGTCAAAAAGGCAAGTTACAGATTCTAAGGGTTGAAAAGAACGTGAAAATTTACAAAAGAACAGATTCTAAAATGCTGCATACTATCTTAAAACCCATTTACCGCCAGGAAATCCCAACTCTCTTTGGTACAGAGGCTAGACGTGTGTGGATCCACCAAGACAAAGCGTCCAGCCATACGGCTAAGTATGCCTACATGACCAGAATAAAGCAGGAAACCGGAATTCGTGCTATACCATTTGCGGACCCCGATGCGTTGCCAATGAATATCTGCGATTTTGGTGTTTTGAAACGGGGACTTTGTTACAGGCGACCTCGAACCATAGATGGCTTATGGAAAGCAGTAAAGGAGGTATGGTCAGGAATACCCGACAGTACTCTGCAATCAAGCCTGTTACAGTGGAAACTCCGGTGCCGAGCTGTAGCGCAAAGACAGGGTTTTCAAATCGAGCATCGTCGATCATGGAAAAAAGGTCTCCTGAATTAGGATAGCGCCTGAAAGTCTGTGAAATAACGATGAATCAGCCTCTGTAGGATCAGAATGAGAAATGTCATCCCTGGGCATCAACGTTTTGGGAGGTCATGGTTCTTAAAATAAGTTTCTTCCTGTTCTCGGAAATGTCTATTGCAAAAGATAAGGTGTGACAAGATTGGAGCTAGATGATAATCTGTCGCATGGTTCGCTCGCCTGTCGCGTGTCTCCACGAAAGAATATAGTGCAACACCAAATTACAACACTTTTCCCGAATGTTCGTTCTCGTGTACGCTCGTCTATCTCTCATACAGAAAATTTTTCTTACAACTCCGGTTACCGTTTTCTGCTACATCTAAAAAGAAATAAACTGTACGCAACTCGGGCATTTACTATCTAAGAGCTCGCGTTAAGGGGTCATAGAGATGTTATTGATACCATTTGCTTCTTTGATTATTTACCATTCAGTTTGAAGTGTTTTGATGGATCAAAGTCTACACTTTATTAGCAAGTTGTCTGCGCAAACATGTCATAGGGCTGGTTTCGTCTATGACAAGGCACTGTTACTTATTTATTTGTTTATTTTAGTTATTGCTGAATACAAAGATTCTGCCGAAGTTGGTGCTTAACAAGGGTTGTCTTCCCGTAGATGCCTTCTAATGATCAGGGAATGGACGACTGCGGCGAACCGTCACCGCCTTTATCGGACCCGATCGTCTCGCCCTCGAGCGACCAGCAACGGAACAAGGAATCGGAGCCAGACGCTGCAACCCAACGATCCAATGGCCTCGTACCCTGCCGCTTTTCGTCGGCCACCATCGTCGAAGAGAATGAGGTGAGCAAGCTTTTCTTTTGGTGGGAGAATGGCGGGGGGTGGGGAGGGGCATGCAGACAGGCGGTGGACACCATTGTCGCTTGCTTTGTTTCAAGGTGGTTGTCATGGTTCGTTTGACAGTGACAATCTCGTTGTCCTTCAGTCTTCTCTACCATTCCCTCCTTCTTCCCGTTATCTTTGCTCGAGTCGCCTAGGCTTGTTTGCGGGGCATTGCATCGTTCACTCGCTATTCTCTATACGTTTTGGGAGAGTGGCTTACAATGGAACGAAAAGGGTGTGTCTCCCCCCCCCCTTTTTTTTTCTGTATAGTAAAATGGTTGAGTGGGTCTCGTATCAATGTGAGAATCAAAGTGAAGTCACGAGCTTTTCCCGTGCGATACCGGAAAAATGTCGCTCAAGAGAAATACTTCATAAAAAAACAGACGTGATTAAGTGAGTGTATCGTTTTCAAGATTCTTTGTATTTAAAACAAGATTATGTAAAAAGGGTTTTATCAAACCAAGCTTTTATAATGCTTTATTTAGTGGCAACAATAAAGCTTAATTTTGCAACAATAAACAATAGATACATTTACCTCTCGCCATAACGAAATGTCCAATTGTTACAACAATCAATTCGTAGTAATGAGTTAGTACCATTAGAACACGAACCAATGAACCGATTTGAAAATTTTTTTCTTTATCATAAATTGTCATCGATTCTGCATAAGTTTGTCAAATTGCAGCTCCCTAGCTTGTCGGAAAGTTGGTTTAATATTGATTACAAGATTTGACCTAAACAAACTAACACAGCAAAGTTAATAAAAGCTTTTAAAAATGACACCACGAGGCTCTTTTGTGTAAGGGCTCGTTCACACTCTCGCGCAACGCGTGCGTCTTCTCATCTCTTTGCCGTCCTCTCATCATAGTCTTTCTATCCCCGGATATCTGACTATTTCATATGACTATGCTCATATGCTCCGGTGCTTGACTGTGATTGGATGAAGTTCGTCCGTCCTTTGGCAAAAGTTGAGCATTTTTCAATGCTCTGCGGCAAAGCTAATTCTCAAAGCGTTTACGGAAGTAAAGAAACTGCGCATGCCTCTAAAACTTGGCGCGCGAGGATTGACTTTGTTTTTACGCTATTAGGTGAGGGGCGGAGCCAAGCAAAGAATTTTGGGATTGGAGTTTACTAAAACCTGAAACCAGTTGAATAATAAATATGAACCTCCAAATATCAGGTAATGATTTTTCAATGAAAGATGAAAGGAAAAATTCTGCGATCTGGACTCGAATTGCCTCTACCAATTGGGCTATCAACCTTGACAACTTGGTTGTCTTTAAGACACCTTGTGACAGCATGGCTGTCTGGGTGTCTGCGATAGCCCAATTGATAGAGACGTCGGGCATATGATACCTGAGATTCCTGGTTTGAATCCAGGTCGCAGAATATTTCCTTTCATTTTTCATTGAAAAATCATTACCAGAAACCCTGTGCCGAGGCTTCCGATATGAACAATATGGACGACGAAGGATCACCTGTTGCTCTCGTAAACGAGGATAATGTTTTTAAGGCTTATCTCAAGGAAGCAAATTTAAAAAACGGATACTGTTGTTACGGATATCTCCTCCTACCATCACAATATTTTAATGGGATCAAGCGGACCATAGTCGTTTTGCTTCTTGACACTTTTCGGTCCGAGAGGATAATGTCGGCGGACATTGTCACCAAGAATAATAGCCTCATTTTTCAGACAATTGTTCTTCGTTCGCGAACGTTTGGAGTGAATCAGCAGCGAGGAGTACTATTGGCATTCATGTTAAGCCTTTCTTCAAGAAGTCCAATGGCTAAGTGCTTTCATATGCAGAGCACAGTGTCAGTGTCTGTCTGGCAGAAAGCTAAAAAAAGACGAACGAGGGATATTCACGAAGGACTTTGAATATTAATTGTCTAATGCCATATTAACCTTCTTATGTAGTTTTGTGGTCGTACGATTAATATTCGGTATCTCCATGCAAAAATGTCGGTCAATTCTCATCCACCCTTGTAAGGGCTTAGTATGAAGAAGGCTATGCCACTGTCTGTTCGTGTTTTTTTTCCAGATGGAGAAATTGCGGTATTAAATTTTAGGAGTGAAAGATGAACGTTTCCCCTCCCCCGCTTCTATTTAATAACGAGCATACACAGACAGACAGACACACAGACACGCCCATGCATCTGCTTTAAAGATTGCTCAACGTAGTTCGCTTGAGTTCAAAGTACGAATTAGGCGGTGCAGCGCATGATTTGGCCTTCGGACTGCCTTCAGCCATAAAAATAAACAATAAATATGAGCCGATGAATAAAAAACCTAGTGAATGGCGTTGCAAAAATATTGCGAAGTTCGCAGAAATTGTCCATATTCAAAGAGAATACAATTGAAAATAAGTCATAAAATAGGTTAGATTTCCAAATGTATGCTGAATTAAAATCTTCGTTCTTCTAAGAGCACGTCATAATAGCGAATAGTGAAGATCGTATTTGCTTAAACGTTAGGCGAACGTTTTTTTTTTTTGAGAAAAAAGTCGTCGATTTGCTTGAACATAGCAGCTCTACGATCGAAAAGACGACTCTTCTCTTCTGATCGACTGCCACGTGCCATAGGTTAGCACTTGAAAAATTTTAAATTTCTAATCGACTTTTAGATTGATTTCAAGGCGATTTTTCAAGGCACAGGAAGAACCTCTCTCGAATGGCGAAAAGAGAATTTGAAATAGTTCAACCGTTCTCGGAAATCGTAGACGGTAACATAAACGGTAACTATTTAATAAAATGAATGAAGCTATCGAGACAGGTGGTTTATGGTCTCAAATCGAATAGGGAGATATGTTTCAAATGCTGTCGAGGTTTTTTTTTTCTCTTTTAACAAAATGAAATGTACATTTGTACATCCGAAGATGCTAAAACTTCTGAAAAATGTTGATTCAGACCACTGTGGAGGTTTACAAAGTTTACATCCCGCCACGCGTTTGAATTAGCCTAAGTCGGTGCCGGCCCATCTCCTCCTTTGTTAAAGCATAAAATTAAAATAATTACCCGAAATGTCAGCTGTTATCAGGGTGTTACCAATCCGTGTCCAATTTTTGTTCTACTTTGAAAATATAGTGACCTCACGAAAAGATAAGTCTGGTGGCATAAGGTGCCTCTCAAAAGTTTGAAGACGTGAAAGAGAAGAGAATATTAATACTGAAGAAAATCTTCAAACTCATCACAATTACAAATAGAAAAGAGAAGGAAAAAATTCCGCGACCTGGGCTCGAATCAGGGACCATACCTATCGCTGACACCGCTCTAACTATTTGAACTAGGAGGTTCATGTCCCACTGCTGGTTAGAGCGGTGCCAGCGATAAGCTTGGTCCCTGGTTCGAGTCCAGATCGCGGAATATCTCCTTCCCTTTTCTATTTGTAATTTTAAAGACCGGGTTATTTTTGAGTGATTTTATTATTTATTTTTGGTCGATATTGCTGTAACTATTAGATGAAATAAAGGTCCAGGAATAGCAATATGGTAGCGTTTATTGCTAAGTCAAACGCGTTTCGAGTAATAATCTCATCATCAGGATTCTGAAACGACTACAAGGAGGCAGTGCGATACCACCTGGTTATATGGAACCTGTCCACCAATCAGGACGATGGGACTCGAGCCAGATTGGTGGGCTTACAAGTCATTGGGTAACATTTTTTGACAGTATGGTGGACAGGTTCCATATAACGAGGTGGTATCGCACTGCCTCCTTGTAGTCGTTTCAGAGTCCTGATGATGAGTTTATTATTCGAAACGCGTTGACTTCGCAATAAACGCTACCATATTGCTATTCCTGGACCTTTATTTCATCTAATATTTATTTTTTAAATTGTTTTAGGTTGTATTTTTTCAACTTTTACTTTGTTGTGGTTAAAGAGTCTTTCTTATTTTAGTCTTAAGTTTTACAAAAATATTTATTTTTGTTAAAATTTTAGCAAAACATGTCAAATGGTGACCAAAATTAAATACAAAATAATTAAAAATCTTTTACTTAAATTTGTCGTTTTTATGCACTGAAACACGTGTCTTTTCGCCAGTAGATATTAAAGCATAAGTAAGGGCGGGCACTCGTGATGCCACTCTCTTCTCAAACGAGGCCAACGAGAGACAGGTCAGGCAACACCACCTCTACTCAATGCCTGAGCGCGAAAACGTTATACATTGTTACATCATCATGCGGAGCTATATTTTAGGGTTTATTATTGGTAGAAATGACTCCGTATGATGAAACAACAGAAGACAGAGAAACCACTAATCCACATAACGAATTTATTCTGGTGAATACGTATTTCTTCAGCATCCAAAAGAAGCTATGATCAGAGAGTTTCTGAAAAAATCAGAACAGCTTGTCTCTCTGATCATAGCTTCCTCTGGATGCTGAAGAAATACGTATTCACTGGATTAGTGGTTTCTCTGTCTTCTGTTGTTTGATGTCCATCCACAGTTTCTGGCTCCTCATTTTTTTGCTTTATCCGTATGATGATGTAACAATGTATAACGTTTCCGTGCTCAGGCTTTGAGGCTTTGAGGCCAGGGCACTCAAAAGTCACCTGACTATCGGGGTCCGAGCAACAGCGTAACCTTCATTGTCTCCATCTTTGATTTTAATAATCAGTGTATTTTCGTTTGTTAGAAACAATGAAGGCTGGATTGTTGCCCCGACGGTTAGGTGACTTTTGAGTGCCCAGGCGTGTCTCTCGTTTGGCTTCGTTGAGCTTCTCACAAGTGGTACCGATTATACTTTGATAAATTCACCAAATTAAGACACAGCGAATTAACACTTGAAAACTTCATACTTTTCGACTGTTTTGTTGGTAGGCTAAAAAGGCCCGACTACTCTGTTTGGCGTAGCAGCATTATATACATTAAATAGACGGGGGCAATATTTGGTTTGATTATTTTGTTAGGTATCCCAAACTGTTACGTTTGCTAAAATTAAATCTCTCTCAATATGATTACACTGTTTCACTGATAACTCCGTCATCTTAAAATTGATGATGAAAACCTCCTATTAAGTGTCACTTTTAACGCACAATTTTATTTTTTATTTTCTTTTTTAGTACCAGATAGAATCGCCTTCATCAGGGATCGTCGTCTGGGACCTTTTCGGCCATGAGTCGGATAAGAACCCCCGTCTGAGCAACGGCCATCTGAGAGATTCCTCGGGTCTCGACGAGGAGGTTCCGAAAGCGACGTCGACTCCTTGGGGCTCGACTCGCGCCGACGGTGGCGCTCTTCTGGGTGGCTCCAAGAAGTCGCTGCAGCTGGTGACGCCTTCGAGTGGCCTCGAGAAAAAGCCAGAAGCGTGGACGCTGAAGGCTCCCGACGGCGGCTGGGGCTGGATGGTTCTCCTCGGCACGGTCATCGTCAATACTCTCATCCCGGGTCTCATCAAATCTTTTGGAGTGTTGTTTGTCGAGTTTCTCAACGTTTTCCAGGCGAGCCCATCGGCCGCCGCCTGGATACCCGGAATGACCTTTGCGCTCTACAATCTTCTAGGTAACAAAGGCTTCACTAGGCATTCCCATAAAATAAATTATTGCATTACATTAGAAACAGTCTCCTCTACTTGAGTTGCCTGGCATTTGATATAGAGCAGTGTTAACATGCCATGAAACATGAGCGTTGTACGTTCACCGAATAATTAAACGACAACAATGGATCATAATTTGGACGAGTACAGTCTAGGGAGCACTGAAGCCGCAAAAAAAGTCCTCACGATGGAATTCTTTCTCTTCGGACATTAAGCATACGCTGTGACAGTTCTTGAAGATTTCTCCAAGCTCCTTTCTGTGGCATCCAAAACTAGTCGGGGAGAACAGGCATACCTTGCTTTGTCCTGTTGAAAAATGCCATGTTTAAAAAGGGTCTGACCACAGGGTTTACCATTGTTTCAGTATAACAGTGAGTAGCCTTAGAATGGTTTCCTGAATTCTCCCATACTGAAGCGTAGAAGGAGTTTGCAGTCCTGGAAATCTTAAAGAAAAGACGCATGCAGAGGGAGGATTGTGCTCCTAATTCGTTAATGATTCGATTCTTCTTAGTCGATGAACGTACAAGGCTTTGTGTGTAATATTGTCCTTTTTATGGTCATAAGTCGACTGAAATACTTCCCCTGTAAAAGAAAGTTTTGCAAGTATCCCTATCGCATGTACGTGCATGAGCATTTCGATTTCATTTTATGTTCTCTTGTCTCCCATTTGCAGGTCCCGTGGCAAGCGCCCTTAGCAATCGCTATTCTTGTCGCTTGACGACTACACTCGGGGGTCTGTCTGCCGCTCTCGGCCTCGCGCTTAGCTACTTCGCCACGAGTATCGAGTTCCTCTACTTCAGCTACGGTCTACTCGGAGGTAAGTACGGAGAAGTGGAACCCCGCCCAAAATTCTATCCTCTTCACGCGGCGCATCAAAATTCCCCTTACAAGGCCCTTGAAAACTAACCTCGTGAGTGCATTGAGATATCTTTAAGTTAACATTTGATTTCCTCCTTCCAACTTGCTTAATTCAGGAAAAAACTTAACATTATTATTATTAGTAGTAGAAGTAGTAGTAGTAGTAGTAGTAGTTACAGTATATCAAAATTTCAAATGATTATTTCAAGAACTTATACACTCACATGCCAAAAGTCATGGAATAGCACCTAATAACGTTTGGGACCTCCTCTAACCCGGCGAAGTGCCACAGCGCGACGTTGCATTGATTACACAAGTCGGTGGAAGACATCTGAAGACATTGCCAACCAAACATTCCGACTGGAGAGCTTCCCACAATTGCACGGTTGTTTGAGGTGCAGGAGCCTGTGAACGAATGGCCCACCCGAGCACATCCCAAATGTTTTCAATTGGATTCATATTTGATGATCGGGATGGCCATATCATGCGCTGGAATTGCCCCGAATGCTTCTCAAACCAATCGCGAACAATCATGACCCGATAGCATGGTGCAATGTCGTCCTGGAAAATCCCATAGTTGTCAGGGTATGTGAAGTCCATGAAGGCCTGCAGATGGTCAGCAAGCAGCTGGACATAGCATAGCGCTGGCCAGTCAGTGAACAGTTTACCTTAACCAAAGGACCCAAGCCATGCCACGAAAAACACTCCACACCATTACGGAGCATGCTTGACAACTTGGGTCCATGGCCTCATGGGGTCTACGCCACACCCGAATCCTACCATCAGCTCGTATCAGCAGGAATCGAGACTCATCAGACCAGTTGCACGTTTCCAGTTGTCAAGTGTCCAGTTGATGTGTTCATGGGCCCAGGGGTCTAGGCTGAACTCATCGACAAGCTGTCGATCTCGACAAAATCTAACCGTCAATAAGTGGCATATTACACATTTATACACAAATTTACACACGTATGGCTAGATGATATACACTGATATACACAAGTTTACACACATTTACACATAATTTCAAACATTTATCCATGTATACACATAAATACATACATAAACACATAACTGTAGACACACTATATTATCATTTTCACAGTTCAAGTTTCGTAGCACAAGAGAGTACTTCATGTATGTAAATATTTTTAAACAAGTTTTTGTTAATATTTTTAGAAAATGTGTATTCTTGAGCTGTGTGTATTTAGCCTGCAGGCCGGAAACGAAGGAAAAAAGATTTTAATAAGAAATCTGTTGCGAAATTCTGAAATAACGATCGTCAAGTGCATAGTCGACTGCTCTTGAATTGTAGACAAGAATGGCAGAATTGTAGGCAGTTGTCGATGGTCAAAGTCTACACTCGAAAATCGACGGTGTAGAGTCTGTACACTGTAGACTCTGTAGACAAGTAGACAAGTGTACATTGTAGACTCTGTAGACAAGTCGTGTTCATGCTAGCTCGAATCGACAAATGCGTCATTAACCATGTGACCATCGAAACTTGTCGACAGTCGACTGCTTGTCGATGAGCTCAGCCTAGACCCCCAGGAGAGACGTTGCTGACGATGTCTCGTTGTTAGCAAGGGTATCCTCGTGGGTCTTCTGCTTCCATATCTCATTGACACCAAATTTCGTTCACAGTTCGCATCGATACAGCTCTAGTATCACCCAGGTTAAAATCTGATGTCATCTGGCGTAGTGTCAGTTGCCTGTTAGCGGTGAACATCCTACACAGACACCGTTGGTCCCGTTCATTGGGAAGGTGTAGTCGACCACTGCATTGTCCATGGTGGGAGATAATGCCATCAAGTTGGTACTCTCGGTAGACTCTTGAAACTGTGGATATCGTGGGATATTGAATTCTTGAGCCACCTCCGATATCGAATGACCCATACGTCGTGCTCCACATATCAGACCACGTTCGAACTCGGATAGCTCTCGTCGTCACACTGAACAGCTCACCCCTTACTCATGACAGTGTAACTAAACCTACTGACACTGATTTGCATATTTATACTGTTTACACATGATGCTACTGCCACTTGAAAAATAGTCCACTGCTATCCCATCACTTTTTGGCATGTGAGTGTAAGATGACGAGCAATGCTAATTTTTTTCTCTCTAATTTGTTGTATTTTTTCTCTTTTCCTTCTCGCTTGGTCTCATTTTGACTGAATTAATGGCTCCCTTGAAAAAAAATTAGAAGGAACTGTGGTGTAGGATTACCTGTATAAAAAGGACAAAAAAAAAAGACATCCGAGATATGAAACGCCATAAGATTGTGACTGACCATCATAAAATTTATCTAACAATATAGATTAGGGCAGAGAAGGAGTTCTCTTTTGACCAGCCTGACCTCATCTTTTTATTTTTATTTTATTTTTTCTTCCTCTACAGGCTCTCTTGAATGAACCCACGAAGCTAGGAACCGTTCACTATTGATTTTTTCCTTTCGTTGAATTTTTTTTTCATTCATTTTCTTTTTCCCTCCGAAGGAATTGGTGCCGGTTTGTCTTATACTCCTGGTGTGCTCATTGTCGGGAGATATTTCGAGAAACGCCGTGGATTGGCCAACGGCATTTGCATGAGCGGCAGTGCGCTCGGCTCCATCATCCTTCCGCCTTTCCTCAATCTTTTGCTGTCCGAGTACGGCTACCGGGGCGCCATTCTCATCATGTGCGGCGTCGTACTGAACGTGTGCGTGGGCGCGGGACTCTACCAGCCGGTCGAGTGGCACATGAAACGGGTCCCCAAGGAGGACGAAGCGCACGCACTCCACTCTCCCCCGCCCTCTCAACTCATCAACACCACCACCACCACCATCACCACCGACCACGGCCCCAACCTCCACCGCTCGTCCACTCCAGCGCAGGGAATGCCCTTGCGCGAGAGGAAAGTCTCCTGGCAGGTGAGCGAGTCGAACGAACGGAATTTCCTAAAACAGTTTCATGTTCGTATAATCCACATGTTAAGATGAAAGAACGAAAGGAAAACTTCTACGACCTGGTTTTCCGCGTGTCTATCAAATGGATCACGGCGAATACGGGTACAGGGAGATTAGTTCCAAGCGTCCTAAAGTAGTCCAATTGGTAGAGGCGACGAGCTAATACTCGTGTCATGGAATTCTAATTTTTGTTTTTCATCTTAACATGTTTATAGCAATTAGGGTTCGGATTTACACTATCTTAACAAAAGTCATGGGATACCATCACTTTAATAGAAACACTCAAAAATATACATATTTTAGTATCTTGTTGGTCCACCTTTTGCCGCAATCACAGCTTCTACTCTCTGATGCATACTGTCCACAAGGTTTTGATACGTTTCGACAGGTAATTTGCGCCATTCTACCATAAGTTCTTGGACAGTTCGGTCACGGATTTCGGGCGTTCCGCACATGCGCGCAATCGACGTTCCAATACGTCCCACAGCTATTTGATGGGGTTCAGATCGGAGCTCTGTGCAGGCCAGTCAAGTTCTCGAACCCCCTTTTCATCAAACCATGTGCCTACAGCCCTTGCTTTATGGCAAGGTGCGTTATCGTGCTGAAACAGAAAAGGGCTGAAACAGCATTATTGCCAAAATGCTGCCAGAGAGATGGGAGTGCTGCGTTGTCTAGAATGTCTTGGTAACGCTCTGCGTTTAGATGTCCGTCCACAGAAACGATTGCACCCAACCCATGCCATGAAAAGCACCCCCACACCATCAGATAACGCCGAACTTCACCATGGGCCAACACAGTTTGGCAGATAACGTTCGCCATACCCAAATCCGTCCATCCGATTGCCAGATGGTGTAGCGGGACTCATCACTCCATTCAACCATTCGCCATTGACTTTTGATAGGGTAGTGTATATGCAGTAAAAAGTGCTAAAATATGCGCATATAGCGGGTGTTTCAAAAATACTTTTACAAACTTCGGGGACAGGTTCCTTACACGAAAACAAAAAAAATTCATATAAACATATGTCCGAAAATCCTTCGTTTTCGAGTTATTAATGAAAGTTTACAACGTAGGTGATTGGAGCTCATTCACACATAAATTCATAATGAATGCTCGAAATTTCCTTCTCATGCTTCTAAACACGCATGCACTCGTCGAATCATGGACTGTCGCACCCTGACAAGCGGTTTCGAATGGTTCGCAGGCTTCCATGACCCGTTGATGAAGAGTTTCTGCACAGACCATGTCCCCAGAGATAATAATCCAAAGGATTGAAGTCGGAGGAACGTGCAGGCCACGGAACTCACAAGGTGTAAGGTCGGGGCTCCGCGGTGGCCACTTTGCAAGTTCCAGGTTATTGTTTGCTCAACCAATCCACCGCTGTGATATCTTTTTATGGGGGTGCGTAAAGGACAAGGTCTTCACCTTACCCCTTCCCCGTGACCTAGACGAGCTGAAAGAACGCATTACGGTAGCGATACGTGGGATTGATGGAGACACGTTAATGAGGGTTTGGGACGAATTCGACTACAGGGGTGCATATTGAACATCTTTAACTGTGTTACAATAAACTTCAAGAGTGTTTCTTTAAGGATCCGTATGTGGTGTGTCTAAATTCTGAATAGCTTTGATGTAATAAAATTTTAAAAGTTCTTTTGTAATCACCCTGTATATTTTTGTATTTTTATGTGGTTCGACTTGTAATTCCTTTGGAATGCTTTAAAGATTAAATAAATAAAAACGAAATGAATAAATAACAGCCAGTGCATCTCGAGACTGAAATGTGCTGGAACTCCATCATGCATAATAATTCGACAACGAACTTTTTTTCTTGTTTTGGTGTAAGGAAGCTGTCACCAAACTTTGTAAAAGTATTTTTGAAACGCCCTGTAGAGGCCCTAAAATCCAAATATGCACTAAAAAATATGCCAAAAAGTTGCTTTCATTGTCCTACTTGTGAAAATGAACGGTAAAAACGAAAACAAATCAAATCATAGCAAACATTGAAATTTATTGACATGAACAATCCAAATTTTTCCAAAAGTTCTACAGAAAAGAGCTCTCTACAACAACTGGCTCTAATAAGCGGAGTGTACATTTATCTTGTGCCTCTTGGCCAAAGCAATGAAAGCATTTTTAAAAAAATATACTTAATAGGTTGTAAAATTAACTTTAAATATGCTTTAATACACCTGCTACGCCAGAAACTGTGGACAATGGTTCACTGAAAAAATAAAAAGAAAGAAAACACAAATCCACAAAAAAGAAGATAGGAAACACAAATCTTTTTGTGGATTTGTGTTTACTTTCTTCTTTTTATTTTTTTCAATGCCTTCAGAAGCAAAAATACCTAAAATATGCACTAAATATGCAAAACTTATGCGCTAAAGCCTGAAATATGCATTTATATACACTGAACAACCAATTTATTAGAGACACCTCTTACGGAAAATGGATCGGCCTCCCATTAACACCCAAACAATGGAAGAGGCCGAAGCGATGTATAAAAGGGATGCATTGGATCACAAAATAGCAGTCAGCAGCAGAAGTGGACTGAATACGGGTAAATCCAAGGATTTGACCGACTTTGAACGAGGCATGATCGTTGGAGCTCGACGGGCGCAGTTGAGCATTTCGCAAACCGCGAACATCCTCGGGTTTTCCGAGCAACAGTGTCCAGGGTATTCCGTGAATGGCGCTTATGCCAAAAAACAACTTCCAACAAACACAACTCCGGACGAAACAGGGCCGTGTATGAACAAGGCCAACGGCGACTGGCATGAATCATCCACAGCGACAGGACGGGAACAGCCCAACAAATTGCAGCGCAGTTCAATGAGGGAGCATCACAACCCATTTCGGAGCATACGGTGGGTGCGGCGCACCTTGCACCGAGCTGGGTTTAACAACAGGCGGCCAGTACGGATACCGTCGCTGTCACCGCAAAATAGGAAAGCACGCCTGCTATCGGCACACGGGCTTCGCCACTGGACACTGGATGAGTGGAAGAAGGTCGTCTGGTCCGACGAATCGCGGTTCCTACTTCATCATGCGAACGGCAGACTGCGCATCTGGCGCAGAAAGCACGAGGCCATGGATCTATCCTGTCAGCAGACAACCGTACAGGTGGGTGGAGGAGGAGTGCTGGTCTGGGGTGTCTTCTCTTGGGACACACTGGGTCCTCTGATATCCGTAGACACATCCCTGAATGATGACTGTGTTCCCTGGTGGTGACGGACAGTTTCAGCAGGACAGTGCTCCCTGTCACCGTGCTCGAATGGTCTTGGACTAGTTCGAGGAACATGACGCGGACTTTCACCTGCTTCAGTGGCCAGCTCGGTCGCCCGATCTCAACCCGATCGAGCATTTATGGGATGAAGTGCAGAGAACCATCCGACGCCTTCCCACACAACCGTACAACCTGCACCAATTACGGGACGCTGTGTTGTCAGCCTGGGCTGCTATTCCTCCGCAACGGTTTCAACACCTCCTTCACTCCATGCCAGCACGTATTCAGGCAGTTCTCGCCGCTAAAGGAGGCGCAAGACGCTACTAGCGGGGTGTCTCTAATAAATTAAAGAATTATATAAAGCTATGATGGACCTACAGCATCCTAATCATTATATTTCAACTTGGATTATGAACAACACTAAAACTAGGAATACTCAAAGATAGAAAATAATGATACCACCTAATATTATTAGTAAATTTTTATTGAGATTCTTTCCTTATAATGGAATGCAATTCTACATTTAGTTTAACATCAAGTTATGAATTGTAATAATCATAAGGACCATGAACATAAACTTCTATGGCAATATATTTTTAATTTATAGAAATGCTAATTTAATTTATAAATATTAGATATCCTTGTAGGGTGCAATGTTTTAAATAAAGAAATAAATTGATCTTTCAATGTATATTGCCAATAAAACTTAGGCTATGAGTTCCAGAGGAGGCTAACAGTGCATAAAAAATCATTTATATGAGTTACTAGCTCGGGGGGAAAAAAAACCCGAACCCTAGTAGTAATTTCATGGTTTTTACAAAACAAATATCGAAATTGAAACGGTGAAACAGTTAAAACTAATACATATGCGTTTCGATTTTATTTCATTCTTACTTTGACCAGAGAATAACTGATGAAGCAGCTGGTGTCATTTAGCCTGCAATGTCATTGCCAGGGCGCCACTACTAAAAGTACGCTTTTCGTTAACGGTGCCGGCGGGAAATACACTCACTCACCAAAAGTTATGGCATACTCCTCCAATTAAGTTCCCTGTCCGTAATGAAACAAATCCCGCTGCTTCCATTCTCGGAATGCAGCTGCACAGGACTCCTTGGTATCACACAATTACTGTAAGCAAAACTAGCTGCAGAAATGACACCACGCCGAGAGCTATCCGCATTTGAACGGGAGATGGTTGTTGGTGCCAGACGGATGGGTGCCTCAATATCAAATGCAGCCAACACCCTGCAATTTTCCCGCACAACCGTTGCAAGGCCCTATCGAGAATACACCCAACGAGGAGTTACAACCCACGTCGGACAGCGGACGGGCCGCCCACGCCTCATTGATGCCAGAGGTGTTCGCCGGGTCACCGGGCTTGCAACTGCTGACCGAAGGGCGACAGCAGGCCAAATCACCGTGCGGTACAACCAGGGACGTCCCACAAGTTTCTCCGTGACGACAATTTGGGAGCAGGAGGCCACGATGGTAACGCCTAGCCTGAGCCAACCAACATCGACATTGGACCGTTGAGGACTAGCGAAGGGTTCCCTGGTCCGACGAGTCACGGTTTTAGCTGTATCGGGCCGATAGACGTGTCCGTGTCTGGTGTAGGCCACACAAAGAGATAGATCGCTTGTTTCTCCATACTGGTATGGGGTGTTTTCTCGTGGCATGTAACAGGTCCATTGGTGCATCTGATATTCACTCTGCGTGCTACTTTCTACGTCGATCTGCTTGGGGACCACCTGTGAATTGTTTTTACACCGCGGGCGACGGCATCTTCCAGCAAGATAATGTGCCTCCACACACTGCCCTTGTGACACGGCAGTGGCTGGAGGAACATGCTACCGACTTCACGACAATGGTTTGGCCTCCACGTTCCCAAGATTGCAATCCCATTGAACATTTGTGGGACGTCATCGAACGATCTGTCAGGTCGTCACCAACACAACTGGTAAATGCAGTGGAGGTGGCTTGGCTTGCAGTGCCTGTGGATGTATTTCGGGGACTGGTAACTCTTCCACGAATGGGTCGCCGCCGTTATCCGAACCAGAGGGGACCCACCACGTTATTAGGCAGGTGTGCTATGACTTTTGGTGAGTGAGTGTACATCTGCCAACGGGAAAATTTCTCTGCGTAATCAGTCGGCGCCAAAAACTTTGTCCATCGATTTTATGGATGGTAAGACAGTGTTAGCCCAGCTGGTAGAGACAACAAGGTAGCGACGCATGGTCTCTGGTTTGAGTCCAGGTCGCGGAATTTTCCTTTGAATTTTCATCTAAATTAAACTAGTTATATATCAGAATAGATTGTCATCAACCTGTTTTGATAAAAGGGTTAAATAAAGGTCCAAGATATCTTGTCATTTGTGACTTTATCGCGTTTTTCAGTTATATGCTGTGAAGGAAACCTCGGAAATTTTCGCGGAGCCTTCATTAAGGAAGGCATCTTTGGACGTGGAGTAAATTAATACTTGAGCTGTTGAATGGGAAAAACTCAATGTTGGAACTTTGTTTCAGGTGTTCGGAGCTTTTTTTAATAGGCGAATTGGGTAAATCAGTTTACTGAATGTATCTAAACTGCAAATGTTCGGTAAGTCAGAAGTGACGTCATTCTAAAGCCACCTGAGTGGCGCAGTCATGTTCTGTAACTCCTAGTTCTGAGTTGGTTTGAGCTCAGGCGCTCACTTTGCTTTTTATTTATGCTGAGCGACTGGACTGACAAGGGAATCCCTCGAATATGTATGCCACAGATTTCCACTCATCTGAAGCTACTATAGATGCTTGCAAAATAAGAAAGTGCCAAATTTTGTTACTTTCAAAATAAACCGAGAAAACGAAAATATTTGAGCCCATATAGCCATACAAAGACTCCATTGTTAGAGCGGTGTGTATGTGTATTATTTCTTCCTCAACTTATTTCTTCACTACTCAACAATACGCACGAATCCACTTCACATGAAAGCAACACTATCGCTTCCAAGGTATATTTGCGCGCAAAAAAAAATGCGTCGGACAACTACGTATTCCTTGTGGGTAAAATGACGGTGCCCACAAAGCAACTTGTCGGTTTCGGTTTGAATTCGTATACGAATTGAAGTTTTTGGCGCATAAAGAAATTTTAATTTATTGTTAGGACATCGTCATCATCGATTACAAGTGAAGGAATTAATAGAAAAGGGGGAGGGGGTCTTCAACTTATCCTTGGCAGCCAAACCGTTTTTAATTACAGCCGAGAGTTGTGATCGCATGTTCGTTAATTACACATCGGACTAGATCCGACTCAGTCCTTTTCAGGCGACTGACTTACCGAATTCGCCTACTACGAAGTTACGATAATTAGGAGGCGGACTATGCTAGAAGGAAGGAGAAGTGGGAGCGGCACAGAGACTATCCTAAGTAGGGTGGGATTTGGTATAAACTAATGAGTAAAGTTCATTACTGTTCGGTTATTGTTTGTTTGTTTAATGGGTTTGCATTTTGACATTGGCAGGTTCTTCATTTGGCGAGCACCGGAGACCGTCGTAATTCGGATGATGACCGGGAACCCATGTACGTGGATGGCGGAGTGGGAGCGGCCGGGGAGGCGCTCGACCGGCACAACAACCCGCTGCTCGTTCGACTCTTGCGGGACGTGGACTCGAGTCCCCGGTTGGTCGACGGCGCTGTGGTGGCCCTGTCTCCAGAGGAGGCCACCACCACCACCACCACGGGAGGAGGAGAATTTAGGCGGGAGCGCTCGGCCGTCGACGTCCCTTCTCTGCGCTCCGCTCCCCGCCTCACGACCATGGACGGCGGCGTGGCGAGCGCCTTCGGGAGTCGGTCGGCCATCAATGGCGACGTGGTCCGCACGCCCCGCCTGCGTCGGACGCTCAGCGTCACCTCCACCCTGTCGTCGTCGTCGTTCGCCTACATGAGCACCATCCACTTGGGCAGCACGGCCGCCGCCTACCAACACACAGAGGTGGCGCAACTGGGCTCCACCTGTTCGCTGCCCTCGCAACAGAAACCACGCACCGCCACTCTCTACAAGGGAACCGTTAGGAAAGGTATGCTTACATGCTATTGGGTATAAACAGCACAACAAAGATGATAAAGGCTTACTTAGTTGTTGAGATAGTGAAGATGTTCCGAGAGCATTACACTCAGCCTTTTGTTATTGTGTCCTCTCCCATTTGTGGTCATCTGCTCTCGATCATCTGATTAATCCCATCCCAGTGCACACATTATTATTGTTTTTTATTCACTTTGATTTTGGAATTCTCCGAGAGCAAATATGCACCATTTTACAAATGTTGGTATTCCGGACGGAGCCAACCATTCTGAACCTATACGTTGGTATCGCTTGTTATCCAACTCAACCAAGACTCTAAGAATGTACCAAAGCCAACTAGAAAGATAGGCCGGGGCACTTAAAAGTCATATGACCAAAATAGATCGAGCAACAATCCAACTTCATTGTTTCCAGCTGGGATTTCAACAATCAGTGCTTTTTTTCATTTGTTGGAAACAATGAAGATTGAATTGTTGCTCGATCTACTTTGATCATGTGACTATTAAGTGCCCCGGCCTGTCTTTCTAGTTGGCTTTGAGAAAGTTCCGAGGCTAACGAGATAACAAGGCCTGGAAGCGAAAAAGTCACCTGAACAACTGGGTGCTAGTAACAATCCAACCTTCATTGTTTCCAACAAAAGGAAAAACCTGATTGCTAACATCCAAGATGGAGACAGTGAAGGTTGGATTGTTGCTATAGTTTATCTATTCCATTGGGTGCATATACTTTTCAGCTAGTGGCGCTAGAACCGCGCTTGAGGCATATACTTTTCAGCTACTAGCACACCCTGGTTGCGTATACTTTTCTACTGCTAGCGTGCCAGAAACGCCAGTATTTCTTCTAGCTAGCACGGGCATAGCCTACAACAATAGAAGAAACGCCACTATTTCTTCTATTGTTGTAGGCTATGGCACGGGCGATTTCAAAGATGGCAGCCCCCATGCACGAAGTTGTTTTGTGTTTAGAAGACGCCATCATGGAAAAATCGTGCTAGTGGTGCAGATACTTTTCAGCTAGAAGCTTAGAAGTCTAGAAATCGTATACTTTTCTTCCATGCTAGTTGTGTGCTATTTTTGTCACTTCCAGGTGCTGGTGGCTCTAGCTGCTATTTGAAAAGTATATGCACCCTTAGTTTGCGCGAAATATGATGGACATGTTAATTGTTATGTATTGTTTAATTTTTGTTGTAACATTGCGCAACAATTGAAACGGCCATCACATTTCGCGCAAACTAAGGGCGAGGTCAAAAATGCTATCAGCGAGTTGAGTTAGTGAAGAAAATTATTGTTGCTACGATATTCAACAATACGTTAACAATCGAGCAATAATCATTGCTTCACCAACCCAACCAATACCGCCGAGAGAGAAAGCCTGCTCACGGAAAAAATCACACATTGTTACATCACCTACGGT
>JAHWFO010002062.1:2767916-2779422 GCA_023313115.1 Rhysida immarginata
GTTAATCCAGGTTCATCCAGAGACCCAACTCGTCGGCTTCTAGCCATACAGGCCCTGGATGGACGTATTGGATTATCAGTATTACTAAATGAATAAATAAATAAAATAAATTTTCCCAAATATACAGGATGGGCTGTAAGTCGCGCACCAAAGAATTACGTTAAGTGTGACGTGAAACAATGTAAAATCAGCAAATGGCGAGCATTTTGAGCAACGCGTTTCTTACGGCCGTATTAACGACCTAGTAGCAAACCGCGTCTCAGTATCAAAAGTGAGTAGCAGCAAAAAACGGTATTCACGACGACATAAACTGCGTACCACGTCTTAGAAATGACGTCAACTTCGCCGCAAATCTGAAATGGAGAAAAGTAGGTGGCAAGACTATTATCAAAGTGGCGCATGCGCAGAAGTTGCTATTTGGCCACATCTGCATCCACAGAGTAAACCACACATCGAACCGCCATTTGTTCTCGTTCGCTTTATAGCGCCAAATCGACTAAACTTTCGTAGATGAGGTGAGTCGAAAGTAAGTATGGTGTCGTTCATTAAATACAAAAGGAAATTATAGTTATATGAGTGGTGTAGAAAAGCAATGCATTCTAACGTTTCCATTCTAAAATACGAAACGTGCAGATATAGTGCTGCAGACTGAGCAATTCAATACTGAGATTTTTTTTTTTTTCCTCCGGCCAGCGAGGTCATGTGACTCTATGGTAGATGTTGTTACAAAAAAGTCCGTCTCAAAAGTGAGTAGCTGTAAACCGGTCTCAGATAGAAATGGTGAATAGCAGCAAAAAATCTGAACCTAGTATCACTTGATACGCGGTTTTCAGCGACGCAGTTTGAGACGCGGTTTGCTACTAGGTCGAGAATACGGCCGTTAGTTCATTAGTTAAGCTTGGTTTTAATAAAATAACGTTTGTTATCATCAGAATTGTTTTAAATTCTTTGGTGCGCGACTTACGGCCCACCCTCTATATATATTGCAAATTTTAACATGTGATAATTTTTTATAATTTTAGTTCAGAATCATCACCAGTGCGCCCTCCTCCCCTTTTATATTGATTCTATTCGAGTGAGCAACAATTAAGTTGCCTTGAAAATGGGTCTGGTTGAATCTTTATATTTGACATTGCACGCGCTCCCACAGAATCCCATGTTATTCCGTTTTGGGAAACTATTTAGATGACAAGAAAGGGTTCATAAAGATTGCAAGGCTGATACATTTTTCTCGAGAACTTTTTTCGAGTTGATCTCAGATTGACCTCCGTTGAATGAATGAGGCTTTAGCGGTAATGACTACAGGACTGGAAACTCCTTTCGCTCGTATGACGTCATCAACTTCCCCCTATCTGAAGAATGTTTTTCGCCCTGCTCAGAATATAGTGAATATTTGTTCATTTCCTTAAATAAGTTTTTGAAATTAAATTATGCAATATGCAATTATGCAATTTTGTTTAATTATTTACTTAATCTTATAGTATCGAAAATTTTGATTTCAGTTGCCCTTTAAATATTCCCAGCTACCTGATTTTACATATCTTTGCTTCAATTTCATTTCAACTTCTGGTTCCGCCCCGATATATTTTAGTAACAACTTCCGGTTCCAACTGAGTAATCGTGTTAAACATTTGCCACCACACTACTTCTAATCGGCCTAATAGAGTACCCATTCCGTGTATAATAAATCTGTACGTAAAGACCACCGTATATAAAAAACAACAACAAAGGCAAATCGACTTTTATTTCTAAGATTAAGAAAAGGAGAAGGAGATGACACCATGTTGGTGTTACCAAAATGTCATCATCACAAAAGTTCTATATACACAGGCTAGTGAAAAGAAAAGGTAAATCTGAATCGGATCAAGTAGGTCCGTGTGGTCTTCGTGATAGCGAGCGGGAAGTTACTAGTCGAAATGGATGTCGTCTTCACAAATAGAAATGTTCGCCCCGCTCGTGGGCGCTCGTGATGTCTCGTTCCAGTTTTCGCTTATACTTTATCTTGGCGTAGGAGAGCGTGAACGCAATGCACGCGCCCAGCAACGTCCCGCCGCCCATGAAGATGAAACTCGCTACAAAGCTCCCCGTCGCGTCTCGCAAGGCACCTAAAATAGAAAATGCACCAAGCAGATCGTTAGCAAAAGAATGGCACAAAAGATGGCCTGAGCCCCAGCCGCCACATAAAGACTGGCAACTGGGCGACGACGAGCCTACGACAAGGACTCGTCGTCGTCCAGTCACCTAACGTCCGATTCAACGCCCTCTTTCTAAGTGGTCTTTGGTGGATTTATTCACCCATGTCCATTTTCTGGAAACGACAACAGCCGGTGGGTATCCCGTTATACATAGCGCACCCGTTAGAGAAAGTGGAGGCAATAGACTTGGCGACCCCATCCTCCTCCCAAAAGAGAAATGAATTTTTTTTAATTTGTACTAAAAATACTTAAACTGTAAATGGAAAACAGAATTATTCTGAAGTGATGATATGATATTTTCCATATCTTTCATTACTATCACATTGATTGTCTGTATTTATAGAGAATTTCAAGGAACTGACATTGATCAGTTTAAATTTTACGATTCTACATCCGATTGTGAGAGCTTGTTTACCATCTGGACATGAAATCATCGAAAGTTAACATCCGTCTCCAACGCTTGGCATCTACATAATATCATCTTGCCATCCTATTCGACTAGGAATATGTCTTCAACGTTGTCATTCGAAGGTCAACAACATCTGTACAGAAATATTCTAGAAAAAGTTGCCAACGTTTAATCTACAAGAAATCAAAGTGAGTTTTTACATCTGGAGTGGTCAAATTTATTTTCATCGAACTTAAAACTACAATTCATCTGTACATTACTTATTATATGGAAAATATCATATCATTAACCATCCTACAAATACTTTATTTCGTTTAGCCTACCCCCCCCCCCCCATCTAAATTAGTTTCTGGGTGCGCCACTTTGCCAAAAGTACGAGGGATGTTGAAGAATGTTTGCCTCCTGGTCCGTAACATTATTTGTTAACCGATTTTCAAAATTCTTTTTGCACATTTGTCCTCTTTGTAACGCACTATTGACTTTTCGACATATACTCCATCCTTTTCCACGCATTGCGCCAACGCGTGACTAGTCGGATTCCGAACTTTACCTGGACACATCGATTCTGTAGGAACAGTTTGGCAATGGTTGCACGAGTTCATTAACAAATGCTAACATCCGCAAATCAATATCTGTAATTGAATAGCTCGATGAAATGGGTGTAGCCTTAATCTAAGACTTCTTGTAGGATGAGTTAGAATCCCAACTTCGTGCCCTTCTACTTGACCCAACATGAATGCTGAGTTGCTCTAAATGAAGAGTTGGCCTTCTGGAAACTTTTGGAAAGTAGAGGCTCTGATAGCTGCAAGAGGTAGCCCAACGCCCAATTACACTTATAGAATTTCGTTTAAATGTTTCTTTTACCAAATGTGCTATTATTTTTGGCAAGGATGTGTCATTGCGGAGCATCCCTTTCAGGGATATGGGTACACACTCTCTTCTATAAATTCTTGTTTGTCTACCCTGTCAACCGTTTTACCGACAACCTCAGTTATGTGATGGACCTTTTCTCCTTCAGTTGCCATTATATTCCGAATCCCACTAGATAGGACACGCGTCTCGTTAAATTGACACGACAGCGTCCATTGGAGACCCACCCATATCCCAAACTATACGTAGGCCCAAAATTATATTGAAGAGTGTGCAATAGGAACTTCCAGCCATATTCAACGTGCTAATCTTAAAATAATAAACTCGATTCTTAAACCCTCGAAGATAATGAAACGAGACCAGAAATGGTAATTTACGACTAAGTTTATAAAAAGAGACCTGCAATGAGATCGCTTCATGATAACACGTCACTTGCTGAGGTCAAAAGCAACTCTCTTTTATTAAAGAGGCGACAAAATGAAGAAACCATTCTAACCACAAAGACTTCCATTACTGTATGTACATTTCAGCAGCTATGCACCCACATCAACACATACTACAAAAATTTGAAAGAAAAATATGGTTTTTGGTCTTTTTTTTATAATTTCAACTATTTCTCTTCAAGGCAATAAAACTAGGCTTGTGCCGAAATGATGCTATCGTCATTGTAATCAAGAATCGATCTCATTAGATTTGTCCTTCTTGGCTGCTTGGACTCTGCCAGAGGCCGCGGCCGTCACGAAAGCTCCGTCAGGAAAGGAGCAAGAGGATGTTCACGAGAAACTCGATTGGACAGTTGGCATAAGTGCCCTTATCCCCTCTTTTTCGTACCGAATATGCTACGAGGGGCGTTCAAAGTTTTACCTGGGCTTTATTTTTTTATAAAATCAGGAAACTATACGAAAACACACACACACACACGCCCACACACACGCACACACACACATACACACCCACACACACACACACACACACACACGCACACACACATACACACACACACACACACACACACACACACACACACACACACACCAGGTATTTCTCAAAGAACTCCTCTTTGCTTCTCTACACATTTTTTCTAGCATTCTGTAAACATCTGGATACCGGTTCTGTAGAAATCTTCAGGCTGATGTCGAAACCAAGTCAGGACAGCCTTTTTCACTTCCTCATTGGAGCCGAATCTCTCTCTGCCCTCCCAACAACTCTTTCAATTGCCTAAAAAGGTGATAGTCGTGAGGGGAGAGCTTCGGGCTGTATAGAGGATATGGTTAAGATGGCTTATATGAATTCCGTCAGTGTATCCATAGTCAGTTTGGCTGCGTGTGGTCTGGCATTGTCTTGCAGAAAACAAACACCACTGGAAAGGAGTCCTGGCCGCTTTTTCCTTAGTGTCGGCTTCAGGGACGTCCTCAAAATGTCACAGTAGTAGGGTGCATTTATGGTTCAAGGTTCTTCCAGAAAATCGACATGAATGATATCCTTAATGTTCCAGAATACAGTCGCCATCACTTTTGTTGCCGACAGTGTCATCTTGAATTTCTTGGGTCGTGGCGAGTCAGTGTGTCGCCACTCCGTGCTCGCTCGCTTGCTTTTAGAGTAAGGTGATAAATCCATGTTTCGTCGGTTGTCACAACACGCCTTAGGAAGCTATCATCTTCCCTATCTTATCGCTGCAGCAGAATGGAACAAATTTCCACCCGGGTGGTTTAGTGATCCTCGGAGAGTTACTTAGGGACCCATCTGGCACAGATCTTGTTGAATTTCAGCTTATCGCCTGCCTGTGCTGATGTTCAGTATTGAAGCCAATTCTCGGACATGAATCCGCCTGTTGTCCCTTATCAGTTCATTTTTCGTGCGATGATGCCATCATGAACAGCACTTGCTGGTCTTGCCTTATGAGGTTCATTGCCGCTGGATTCTCGCCCTCCTTCAAAATTTTGGCACCGAGCAAAAACGGATGATCGAGACAAACATGACTCTGTGAACTGTCTTTGAAATCTCTGATGAATTTCAGACGCTTTCACACCTTCATTGTGGAGAAACTTGATGATTATTCGTTGTTCCACTTTGGTCGAAACATCGCTGTCCGTCATTTCATTTAAACAAACAGTCGGTTGTCATGGCAACCGGATGAATGGTGCTGCATTTGCGTGACAGGCGGTAGTTGCCATCCCGACAATTAAAGTTTAGATTTCTACAACAATGAAATTTACAGGTCAAATTTGAACGCTCCTCGTCGAATAAGGGACCAGATTACTGCTAGGGTAAAAACACAAATGCAAAGTGCAAAATTCAGCTGTAGTAAATAATATGGAGTGGGACGAATAAAAACATTACAAAAATAAAGTAAATTGAAAAAACGTCTGCCCAAAACGTTTAGGGGAAGAAATCCCTTTAACCTGCGACTCAGGTTAAGACAAGGTTTATACGTTCTAAACAAAGCCGGTGTGGCGAATCAAAGCAGCCCAGAATACTCTCTACCGGAGGTGTTAATAAAATACCAGGGGAGGCGAGGAAGGAACGTGTGAAAAATTACAGGGTGTCCACCTGACACAGGTGGGCTGATGAGGCACATGACGGCCATCCCGAGCCGGACGATCCCGTAGACCGAAGGCAAGTTTTGGGCGCCGTGATGATCGGCCAGGAGGATGGGAATGCTGAGGACGCAGAGGCCGGTACTCAGGCCGTAGATGGCGGCCACCACCGCCAGATAGGCCACGTGACTATAACACACTATTAGCAGCGTCATGGTTCCTAACGTCACCATCCTGAAAGAGAGAAAAATAAAAACAAAAATGAGGAAAAGACTGAGTAGCAGGGGTCCTCGAATCGCGTATTTACCCTTACTTACCCTGCAATGAACGCGTACTGCTTGGGGAAGAGCGCCTTGTCTAGCAAGACCCCCGAGCACAGTCTCGAAATCAGATCGCCCACGGCCGACACGGAGATCAGGAGGCTGCCAACCGTCTCGTCGATGCCCTTCGATGAGCTGTCAAGGAGAAACAACGAAGAAGAACATTAAAATTAAACGAAGGAGCTTCATTAACCGAATACAGCTGAAACATAGGCGTATACATATGTTTAGAATAACTGTGGGACACCACATTCACTCATTTGACACATACAACACTTTAGAACATTTAACTTTATATTACACATTCTGTCATCTTGGATAGCCTATTATTTCAGCCTAGCGTTCTTCTTGATGTTCCATCTTATGACGTCATCACTGAGTTACCCGAGGCCAACGAGAGGCAGGCCAGGGCACTCAAAAGTCACATGATCATCGGGCTCCGGCCAACAATTCATTCTTCATTGTCTCCTTGGATTTTAACAATCAGTAATTTTTCGTTTGTTGGAAACAATGAAGGATGGATTGTTGCCCGGACCCCGATGATCATGTGACTTTTGAGTGCCCTGGCTTGTCTCTCGTTGGCCTCGTGAGTGTACCCTACCAGCCAGCTAGCGAAGCCGGCTAAAATAAAGAACCCGCCTCAGTTAACAGGTTGAGAACCACTGGGATAGGGCATCAAAAAGTAAAAGTAATAATAGGTACAGATGGCGGTCAAAATTGGGTCAAAATTTTGAAGTCTGTGAACTCTGTGCTATTATAAGTGTTAGTCAATGAAACGGTATTTTAGACCAGTCCATCTAATGCCTAGCTATACCGGTCAACGAAATAACATTTCTGCCAAGATTTTGCATCAGATAGTCCGGAATAGGTATTGAATGAATGAACTGTAAGGGATGGTTACCACGAAACCAAAGTGGTTAACTAGAAACCGAAATGGTTATGAGGAAATCAAGCGCTGCGACTCTCTGAGTCTATTGTACTATCCCCGGGACCGACGGCTTAACGTGCCCTCCGAAGCACGGGGGGAGATGGATATCTACTGGCTGTCACCCAGCCAGAGACTAGCCGTGCCTAAGGTTGCTTAACTCCACCGAGAGACGTGCATCGGCGAGACGGCTACCCCCAGAAAAGGTATTAGATGGACTAGTGTGAAATACCATTTGAATGACCAACATACGAGGTTGAGTCAAATGAAAACCGCAAAATTGTAATTAAAATTCCCAATTTCGCACCACAGTGTAATAATTCTGCAGATCCGTTAAAAATGAGTTGTAGAAATATCCGGTAGGTGGCAGGAAAGTAGAGACGAGCAAACAACGTCACGGCAGCGGTTTAAAGATGGCCGCCCCACTTCAAACATGCACCAAAGAAGAACAGCGTTCAGTTATCCGATTTTTGAGTAGTGAAGGTGTGAAACCTATTAAAATGATGTGGTGGGTCGAACCATGACTAATTCTAACAATTCTGCAATTTCATCAATCGTTACTCAGCGATTTTCCAACATTAAGGCTTCAACTGTTGCAAGGGCGAGAGGCGTCTGATACTGCTGTCACACCATTTGTCAACTTCACACTCCATTCATAATTTGCCGCTGTGACAAACATGCATCACCATTCATAAACTTCGTTGGTGCATGTTTGAAGAGGGGTGGCCATCTTTCAACTGCTGCTGCGACGTTGTTTGCTTGTTTCTACTTTCCTGCCACCTACCGGATATTTCTACAACTCCTTTTAACGAATATGCAGAATTATTACACTGTGGGGCGAAATTTGGAATTTTAATTACAATTTTGCGGTTTTCATTTGACTTTCCCTCGTACATAATGGCACAGACTTAAATTTTTGACAACCTTGGACCGCCATGCGTGCTTACTTTTTGATGCTCTCTCCGAATCTAAAATCAAAATAATGGAAAAAAATTGGCAGCAAAATGACCGATTTCGCAATACCGTAATGATGATTTTAACTAGATTGCTTTTTTAACAACATTCTGTCACTACCGTACCACGCATTCTCAACTACCTCAATCTTACGTCCCACTGACGTACTCTTTTGTAAGCTTCATTTGAAAAAAGGTGGAGAACGCCACATAGCCTCATCCTCCCATCTTGTTGGTTGGAACTGTTATTTCGAGCCAAAATTAATGTCCTCTTTAAGAGTTTGTTTACGTTAATTTTAACTGACAACAGTTGACTTCTCATTTCATAGGTGCAACCCTCATGTGGCTAGACGAGGCGTTGGGTCTCTTCTTCGACTTGAATTTTTCCGAAACTTTACGCAGATACATACACAAGATTTAAAAAAGAAATCAGAACTGCGTATCTAGAGTAGGATGACCAGATTTCCAAACAGAAGAGCAAAACAGACCGGAAATTGGTGTCATAAGACCGGATATTGACAGGATTTTCTGGCATTCTGGCAATCCGGTAATATGATGTACAGACCTGCACGTGTGAAAGATTCAAAACACTAAACTTAAAAAATGCTGCAGGACGAATGGTGACTATAATCTAAAGAGGTTTTCTTGTACTGTTTAGAGAACCTTTAGACTTTGGAATTTTTATTATTGTTTAACAATCAACTTGAAATTTTTATAAGCGTTAAAGAAGAGCGTCTTGCCAAAAACATCGGGGGCCCTCGTTATGGTGTTGTTAGTTACAGCATGAAGCAGAAGTAAAAAGACTTTAAAATATCTTTCGTGGTCAGTTATCAACAAGAATAGCAAGAAACCACTAATCCACATCAAACTTTTATTCGAACGAATGCGCATTTCGGCTGACGAAGGCAGCTTGGCTGCCGAAATGCGCATTCGTTCGAATAAAAGTTTGATGTGGATTAGTGGTTTATTGCTATTCTTGTCGTTCCGTATCCACAGTGTCTGTCTCCGTTTCTTCCTGTGCGGTCAGTTATTACTAAAATGGGTCGGAGGCGGTCACTTTGCATGTGGTGCTGTCATTGAATGCCGCCGCTTAAGTCAGTTCGTCAGATTTTGAGCAAGTTGAAATCGTGAAGGTACGAAACTGAGATAGACGAGGGTTACAGATTAATGTCAGGGAGAATCGGTTTGCTTCTGCCGCTAGAAACACTACAAACAAGCACTATATGCCTAAAACAGGGAGCTGCTGCCCATACACCAAATCATGATGACCAATGCTGAAAACTGAGATTAAAACTCATCGCAACTGAAGTATAGACCAATGGAAATGATGAGTCTCGCAACGCAATTTAGTAGTCGAATGCCTGGCAGAAGCTACATGGCTGAGTTTGTAGGTTGGGACTGTTTCTCTTTGGTTCGTGTAAAGAAGAACTGCGGATTCCGAAGTTTACGTGGACATTCTAGGCAATTTTCTGCATGTACCGTGTGGGAATAGGGTAATTTCAAGCTCTAACTGGATGGTTCGATGAAACGGGCGTGGAAGAATTTGAATGTCTTGTGTCTATTTTCGTGCCCGTTCCACTCGTCCAAACATGAGTGCCTGACTCGGTGGTACCCGCTCTAAATGAAGGGTGGCACAAATTGTAGTTTAATCTTCCAGTTGAATTTTCTCCTACATGTCAGGACCATTTTCGAAGAAGCAATTTAAAACGAGAGTCTTCTATGGGAGAAGAGACGGCCCAGCATTAGCCGACGTCACTCGAGCACGTAATGACGTATCAAGAAAGAATTGTGTGACGTCAGGGATTTGCGAGAGCGAGTGAGAGCGAGACGCAAGTTAGAGAAAGAGGAGGACGGAGCTAAAGAAAGGTCTGAAGCGGAGTTCAGCGATGGCGAGCCGTTTACAAATGCTATGGACGGAGAGAATAGATAGAAACGTCCGGGATATGCTCTACGTGGCGGAAAGGCCAGGAGTGAGAACGGCAAGTGCTGAAGAAGCAGATAAAAGTAAGAGTGTTTCTTTCTATCGTTCACGTGAAATTACGACGGTTATAGACCGAGTGCAAAGACCCGCCGACGGTTTGGCACAAGAGTCCTCTACCAACACCACCTAAAGACAAGGCCAGCGCACAGAAATTTCATACATTGTTACATCATCTAAGTCGTCCTTTGTTACTCGTGTTTTAACCAATAATAAGCCCTTAATTTGGTCGACTTATGATGACGTAACAATGTATGAAATTTCTGTGCGCAGGCCTTTTGTTTAGGTGGTGTTGCCTCTACCGGTTTATCTCCGAGCTGGATTTGCCATACTGGACGGAATTGGACAGGTCTGAAGGCAATAAACGTTCGCTCGTAGTGAAACATGTTAAAGGTGTATTCCGGTTTGGCATGTCGGCGTTCTGCGTAACGGAAATAGGCAGGCTGGACGGGCATTGATAATTCTGCTTAATTACTAAGTCCGGCTGCACACTATCACGATTTTTAGCGTACTTAAAGAAGGGAATTTTTTTTTCCTACACAATTGCTTAATTGAGACGCATGAAATTTGGAGTCTGGCACTTGTACTTTACGTCGATAACTGTGTGGCGTGTGATATTAAGTGACATGAGTTCGTTATCTCTTTGTAATCAAAGGTGGTGACGCCTGTTTCCTTACATTTTATTCTTTGGCAGAGCTCGTTGCTTTCCAAGCCAAGTGGTGTTTTCGTCTTAGCGATCACCTGTCCGGAGACTCGTAAGTTTGTTCTGTGCGGTCTCGCAGTTAGTTGGCTAACCAATCTCCACAATATCTGTAAGACGTTTTGTAAGGAGTAGAGGAAATTTTACTACTCTCACTCCACTCACCCTATACAGGAGATTCAGTATGTAAATCCTTCAGGGTGTCCTGTAGCGATTAGAGGATAAGCTTATTTAAATTCTCATGTGGTCGTATATTCACGTTTAAGTCTTAAGTCTAGATCCAGCTTTTCCATTAATTACGTTTAATCTTTATTATACCTAAGAAAATTCTTATTTTAGCGTTTGTTATTTTGTGAGCCAATTCATATTTAGTTGTCTAGTTTCACACAATTTAGGCTGTGCAGATTGTTTCCTGCCCAATTATTTAATTCTCTAATTTATTATTTATTTCGGTAGAAGGGTGGATCATAATACTGTTCCTATTGATTAAACAGGTGGTGGCCTTACAGTATAACAGAGGGACATCAGGAGTTCCAACTAGTTTCGCCATTTATTCCCGGCTTTGTCAAGGATATACACAGCAAGAGGCATGCAAGCCTTTATATACAGAACAGTGGTA